>DWHO01005431.1:0-10320 GCA_018247575.1 Eurytides lysithous rurik | reverse complement strand
AATATTTTGTCCTGGGTGGGAATAGAACCCACGACCTTTGGCTTTGCAGTCAGGAGCACTAACCACTACACCAACGGACAAGATAAAAAAAAATTGACAAGAGATTGAAAAAAATATTAATAATTATGTGTCTATTTAAAAAATATATGCCCTGGTTACTATAAATAATACCTTGGCTATCATGCCTTTAACTTTCTAACTATTAATTCTAAAAAAATGGGTAAAATCTTATTTACTTCTCATAAATATAGAAATTGATGTCTCACAAACTTTTAGTCACCCACATATCTTTATTTTCATACAATTTTTTTCATTTATTTAAAAAACAATGCCTCTACTATTTCACAATATTATCTTGTATTGGAAAAACATTAAATGTCAAATACATTGTTTTTTTATGGACAAATGCCAAGATTCGAAATAAGTATTTAGATAGAAGTACAATTATATAAAGAAAACTTACGCCGGAATATCAACGCTGGCTTCAACTCCACAACCTTTTTTATCAGCATAGAATACCTTCAATGCTGCATTTTCCCTATTCTGGAATCTCCTATTTGTACAACGTTCACCAACAGGACACCGTGAGTTACTGAAAAATGAAATATGGTGGCTTAAAAAAAAAAAATTAAGTGGTAATTAATATATTAACAAGGTATTTTATTAAATCTAACCATTCTATCATCAGTAATCTATTAAGGCAGTCTTCTCCACAAGCTAATTCTCCACGCTCTAATTCTTCTTTGGTTATAAAACAATCACATATCATCTTTTTTGTGTCTTTACTAATCATTCTATCACACAAATATTCATTTTCATCCAAATGTTGGAATTGATTCATTCTTTCATCTATAATCTTGTCATAAGCTTCTTTAGTTAACTCAGTCACAGAATTTTCCTCATCTGTAGGATTTTGTTCATCTACAGGTGGCAGTAACCGTTGAGGTAAGCCTGGACTAGCCAAAGGTGAAATTGCTGGAGAGTTAGTGCCCATTTCTAACTCACTGGATCTCCGCCACCTAGATTTTACTTTAACTGGCATCTCTGAAGGGATTGGAAACTGTGCTGAATTTGATGCTATATTTGTTGTTACTTCACCTAGTTTTTCTTGGTTATCAGAACTTAACTCCTCTAATTTTAATTTTGTTTGGGTAATTAAAGCTTTCTTTAATGGTGTCTTTACTAAACCATATCCTTTTGTCTTTTGTTTAAGGTTGCTTATAGTCTTAATACGACTAGATCGCCTTACTCCTGTAGGAGATGATTCCGCTGAATCATTCGAGTTATTTTGTGCCTGTTCCGTGACCCGTGAGCAGTTACTATCATCCGATAAAGTGGAACTTGGAGTTAAACTTGGATCAGGTCTTGCCAGATCATTTGAGTTATCTTTTGAAAACATCTCAGTTGTATTATATTGAGAGCTATGAGAATAAGTTATTTCTGAACAATGCATAGGTGTTAGACCCTGTGATGCAAGATTGAGATTGGCAAAATGTGTTTGGAAATCAGAGTTATAAGTTTTGTTTTCTAATTCTTCATTGCAACTAGTCTGTTGCATATGCAAGTCATCTTTTGGACTATCTATATTAATATTATAATACAGGTCTTGATTATCATCTTCAACAATTTGAACTACTGTGATGACTTCATCCTCGTCACAAGTATATTCAATTTGTTCAACCAATGGAATGTTTTGTACTTTTGACTTATTGACCATCTCCTCATTTTCACTTTCGATTTCATCAATCAGTTTTGCTTTTGTAGAGCTATCCGCAGCATTTGCTTTTTGTGAAAATACCTCTAAAGACTTTTTATTTTCTATTAACTGGGATACACTATTTAAACTTTGTGTTGTATTTGATATATTGTTCATAGGGCTGGGACATGCTGTACTATTTGTATCAGATTGGGCATCAACTGCATTTGAATCAGATTCGGAGCTGGCACAAGGGTCAACTACCTTTATTTCAATGCTGCTGTTAGTTTCACTGTCACTGCCCAATTCAATTTTTCTACTTGAATTATCATCATTGTTGAATAAGCAACGATATTTTCCAAACTTTTTATGTAAAGCTACTGCTGGAGATGAAGCAATCAATTCAGTTTTCAAGTTTTGACTTTGTGAAGTTTGCATATTAACTGTAATGGAATCATCAGTACTTATTGTAGAAGTGGTTTCAGGAGGTTTGTCATTTGCCTGCGGTTCTAAAGATGTTTCAACAGATGTCGAAGTTTCGCCCTCCACTGGAATTGTTTCAGTATTCGCTTGTTTACCGCGTCGAGTCGAACGTCGGGATGCAGGTTTGGTTGCAGGTTTCCTTTTCTTGGCCATTGCGAAGTGTAAAAACAAACAACCTATAAATATGATACACTCATTAACACGAAGGAAAGACAATGTGAATCAAAATGACCTCCTTACATCTTTGCTCTTCATATTGCTCCTACCACATGGTAATAGTAACATTAGAAACAAAATCTAAGCAAAATAATGTTTGAACTGAAACATTAATATCAGAAACAACAGCACCTAAAACGATACAAAAAGATATTCTGCAGGCAAAAGCATTCATACACCGTAACCACCGGTCCAGTCGTATTAATATTAACCATGACTATAGGAAGCTGACTACATACCATTACTTATTTAACATGCGTAAGGTATAGGCTTTTAACGCGCCAAAATATAATCTTATTATTTAGATATGCTTTCACAAACAAATCAAATCACTATCAAGCCACTTCATTTTTGACCAGTCCATTAATTTTTTAGCATCCATCACTAACTTCTTAGTGAAGTTAACAATCGATCGACATTGTACCGATTAATAGTTTTATACTTCGGCACATCCCTTTATCACCAGAATACCACAGATAGCTATAAGTATATTTGTAATTGTATAAAATATATTGTCTTTAGGTCTTAATATAATCTGTCTTTAATTTTTTCTTCAAATGTCTAAGAATAGCATAGCAATTTTTCATTCAAGTTGATATTTTTAAACAGCAAAGAAGTAATAGATAAATTGGATTAACAATAATTTATACATTTTTCTCTTTTAGAAACAGAAAAGTTGACGTGACAAACAGGTATCACAGAAAACCTTTAAGGCTTCATTTTATTTTACTTATAAATTACAAATGATTTTATAAATGATTAGTAAATAAAGAAAACACCTGAGGAACATAAAAAAACACTTAAAAGAAGTTTAAAGATTATGGTATAGTTCATAATTAGATTAGGATTTGAATATATTTAAAAAATTAATATAGTATATTAATAAAAAGACTATACGAGCTTTGCTTTTTATGACCTGTAGACCAATGAAGACGTTCAAATTATTCAACAATAATGTAAGTAACATTTCAAAAACAATTTTTTTTTCCTATTTTAAATTTCTTTCGATAAAATATAAATAATTTAAGAAATTCAAAACATTTTTTTTGTAGAGTTGAATATTATATTATATCGCATTTTATTATCATATCAATGTCAATGTCATTATTCAAAAATTATACACAATTAATATATTAATATGGTATAATTTAATATATTTTCTTAGACATTACATTTTTATTGTTATAATTGTGCTTCATTTTTTGAATTATAAAACAAGTATAAACTTATAAAGAGATGAAACATATTACAGAGTAATAAATAAAGGAAAAAAACTGATAACAAAAAAGTACACCAAATACCTGTTTATCTGATCTGCTTTTCCACTTCAAAAAAAGATTCTCCTTTATTTTGCTTATAATTGCGACTATTCCTTTAATATAATTATTACTGCCAACATCTTATCCTAACAATCGCTTATAAATTATTATTTGAATTAAAAATTGCCTATATAGTTTAAGTAAGGAACGTTACATTTATTTAAAGTTTCACCTTTTTCCCGTCCAAATAGGAAGCGTCACTAATGTACTATGAGGTGACATGTATCAATTTTCTTCTTCCATTTTTTTATACAAAAGATAGACTCCTAACTTTCGAACGAACTTATAAAGACTTCATATATACATGTAGATTTAATTTCTATATAACTGAACATTGTACAATGTGGACAAAATGTTTATTTTAGGGATAAAAATAACCTGAACTGTGGTAGACTGAAATTCCTTATATACATTTGAGCTATATAATAAAAAGTTAAACATATTTCCGGTCTTCAGCATATTTACTTGGCATATTGTCTTGTCTCAATATCGTCTGTAACAAATAAAAAGCCATGAAAACATAATTTTTAAAAAGTTTTAACTGAATATATTTATGTCAATTCTTTTGTTATATCGAATATAGTATGTTTTCAAAATTAAGCATTTTGCTGCAATTTTGATACTTGACAAGCATAGAAACAAAACTGACAAAAACATCACTTAAAATTTTATAAGACACAGACATAACTAAAAAGTTCTATTAGTAATTACTGTATGGTGCTTCAAAATGGCGTCAGCGTCAGTGCCTTTGTACTACATGACATGCGCAGTAACGCGCACTGCGATTTTTCTGGAGCTTGGTCATAAATAATTTAGTATAACGCAATATGGAGTAAAAACAATTTTACATTTTGTGTTTCATTATCATCGTTCTGCCATTTATAATTAATACGTTAAAGTGGTGCAACTCAATCGCATTAATTGACATGCGCGATAAATAATTTACTGGTTTTTCCGAATTCTGTAAAAAAAACTCCATTTTCCAATAAAGTTTTTTTAAAAGATTTTTAGTTACAATCGTTTCATTAAATAATATTAAGTAATAAATCCTAAACGAGCGTATAGTTAGGTAAAATATCTTATAATTTATAGTTGATGTGGACAGAAACACGAGTACCATCGTTTTACTAACCCTATATTAACGCGAGTTATTGAAATGCTTTTTTTAATTATATATCAATAGATAGACATTTTTTTAACTTTATATTTCCTAATATTTTTGGCTTGATTATAATTATAAGTTACAATTTCCGTGAAAATTAAATATTTTCAATAGAGCGTTTCAGAACGGCGTAGCTCAATTTCATTACTCGATTCGTACAGCTTACTGACATCAATGTACCAAATCAAAGGTGCAACGATTTTAACAGTATTCTCCTAAATACCTAGAGCTTTTCGTGTTCAAAGGTCGTGTTGAAACTGGATTGTAGGAATTATTCATTGATCATAAAGTTTAGTTTAGGACCTCAAAATGGCGCAACTGAAGTGTATTATTTGCCATGCGCAATAACTTGCGTATCGATTTTACCAGAGCCTTTCTAACAACAAAAGGTTTTTCTATTTCCTTCAAAAACTGCGCAGAAGACATTTTGGTAATAGTATTTTAAAATCGTGATCATATATTTGACAACAAACATGAACAAATTTATGGTTTAATGTTTTTGGAGATATGCTTACAAATAAAAGGGTTTTGGTTTTTTTTGATATAAATAAAAACGAAGGCTTCTTTTTGAACTTCGTTAACAGTACAAATTGATTGGCATTAAATAAAGTATTTAGATTTATTTTATTAAATTTTAAGTCTCAACAATAACCGAAACTTTTATTACTATAATTTTTTAACATTGTAAAAAATTTTAAATCAAAACGTGTACAGTGAACTCCTGTAATATTCTTGTGGAAACTTTGCACGTCCATGGGCTCCATGTCCTATAAAGCTTTATAGAGCCGCACAGGCTTAAAGTGAAAACATCACTTCATCATAAACAACAAACATCATGCATAGTTTAAAATATTTAAAGTTATGCGTGGTTTTGTTGGTTTGCCATTCTTTCACGCAGTAAATAGCACCGGATCGACTTCTGGCATAGATTTAGTTTTTGCAAAAGAGAGCCTATAGCCATAGTAAGGGATAAGCCAATTTTTATTTCGAAGAAAATATTTCCGGTATAAAATCGGGGTAAATTAGTAGAAATCAAAATTTAATGACATGCGCAATTGACTTGGGTTTTTCCCTATTTTTGTTGGCACACAAGGGATTTTGCTAACGTCCACTTTTTTATTTCTTAGCGTTTTTATGGTTCTAACTATAAACGTTGAATTGTGTGCCTTAAAGTAACATAGTCAAATTGCATTACTTGACATGCGCAGTACATTTCTATTGATTTTATCCTAATTGAACTAACACACAGTTAATTCTTCTAACATTAAACCTTCTTCAAATTATCAGTATTTCTCATATTCTCCAATATTTACGATATACACTTAATATTAAGGAAAGTTTCGCACTGACCATATACATTAAGTTTAATTTCTTAAAATAGCGCAATTGAATCGCATTACTTGACATGCGCATTAGCATAAGCATCTATTTTTTTTAATTATGCTAAGTCAGAGCAATTTTAGTCATTATTTTTTATATTTTGTAGGCGTTTTTATTCAAATAAGCTTATAACCTGGAAAATAATTTTTATAAACAGAGAATAGTTTTCAGAACACAATATTTTGGTGAATTTTTAAGGCTTATATACAAAAAGTTAAATATGAAACATATAGGGCGTGGCATTTGGTATTGAAAAACAAAGACGTTATCGAATTGCCACTATTTTAAGAAAAAAATTATCACCACAAAATCCACGCGATGAGAGAAATTCGTTCACTGTTCTTCGTAAATTTTTGTTGCAATATGCTTAAATTTTTTTCAACTGACCCTCCTAATGAGATTCGTCCATGCATGCGTAGTTTAACTGCTTTGTTCTCGTCCATTTTCAATTGTTGATGAGTATTTAATATTACATTCAACATATTCAACACTACGAACAACTCACGGACAGAAATTAACGGTTATATGAAATTGAATACACCTTTAGTTAGGTCCACCTTTGGAGCCACCGTCCAACCCGTCTAGGCTTGAGATCACAAAAGACCGAGATGCTGGGGTTGAGTACTAATGTACGAGAGTAATATACCCAACATTGAAATTCAATAATCAATACTCATTTCCGTATCCTTTTCAGTTACAGGAATTGCTTATGGTACAATGTAATATGTATTAAGAATAATTTAGAAATAAAAATTAATACTATTTATTTTAATTGGATAGAACTGTATGAATTTATTTATAACTTTCTAAAATCCGGTTAATCGATAGCTTGATAGTATGCAAGTATCGTGACATTGTCTATAATCAACAGTCACAGCACTAACGTCATTTAAACATTGGAAGTGGCGTTCACGGCATTTTTGTATATGTGGTTCGTATTATATGAAGGATATATTTAAAAATAGTAATCGACATTAAAGAACTAAATATTTTTTTATAATGGGTGAAACATCTGAGGTAATTTTTTTTATAATAAATGAGTTATATTTTGATAAAGTTAGTCGTAAGTATTAGGAGACACGTCATTGGTTTAGAAGATTTTTTAACTTGAATTATGAAGATATTTCTCTTTCTATTAGTGATATTAATTAATCGTAAAATAATCTGGATTATGTCTAAAAATATTAGTTTACTTTAATGTCTAACAGGTTGTCAAAATTAATAAATGGGACGGTGCTGCAGCTAAAAATGCTATAGATGATGCTATTCGAGAGGTAAGTTGTAAATTGAGCATTTAATTTCTTAATTTTATTACACTATTTTAATAATGTTGCATTTTTTAATTAATGTCTTTATTTAATATTTTCTTTATGTTTTTAAACAGGTTTTAACAGGTGACCTGAAGTGTAAAGAAAGCTTTGCACTTATTGATGGACGTTTGTTTCTATGTGCATTAGCTGTCGGTGTGGCACTAAATGCCTTGTTGTGGGATTATCTTTATCCATTTCCTCAATCAAGGTAAATTATCTATTAGTTGTATGTAAAAATGAAATTATTGTATGTAAAAATTGATATTGTGTGAAATTTGTCTAAGTTAAAGTTTATGTAAGGTAAGAGTTCATGTAAAAACTTGAATGAGTTTTCAATAAAATTAATAAATGGTTCAAATTGATATTGCCAATATAGTATAATGAATAGCTACTAATATTTTAATATGTACCAATATAATGCAACTGCCTCCGTGGCCTAGTGGTATAACCCGTGGTTTACGAAACGGAGATCGTGGGTTCGAATCCCGCGGAGGGCAATGACTTTGTGTTGTTGTTTCTTAGTTGAATTAGGGCATTACGGGGTGATCACCCAATTGCCTAAAAAGTAAGATGATCCATGCGTCAGATGGGCATGTAAAAAGTCGGTCCCGGCTTCTTGTCGACGCCATCTAGCGATGGCTGGGAGAAGTCGTTATTAAGAGATCGGCTTAATGTCACCGCTTCGCGCCTTATCTCTCTCGGGCTATGAGAGTAAGAGAAGAGTGAGTGCACCTGTGTCTGCGCAAACGCTTGTGCACTATAATATATCCTGCGCACTTAGCTGATCTTTTGTAGATCGGCTGCCGTGACCGGATTCGGCTGGGAGAACATCATCATCTTTTAATTTTTTTATTGAAGCAAAGGAGGCGAATAAACTTTTCAATAGGTTCTCGCCGTATCTTTTTTTTCTATGGAGTAGGCAGGCAAACAAACAAGCGGTTTACCTGACGATAAGTAAGAATTACTTCATTGTCCAGCCCATGGACATTTTCAACGTTGAACGTTTTACAAATGTGTTGCCGGCTTATAAGATGGCAATTTTTGGAAGGGAAAAGCAGGAGGCTGGTCAAGGAAGAAGGACACTGGAAAATGAAGAAAAAGGGAGGGGGCCACCAAACACTTTACTCACCTGACGAAACGCAAACGCTTTCACTTTACGTCGATTTTCTAAGAGGTCGTTGTACTTATCCGGCCCGAGCCCATCCACTGAGCAGCAGTGGGAGCTGCATCGAGGTTCTACTACCGTGAATAATATTCGTAACGAGGGGCTTATGTAACCGTGGTTTGGTCATCCACGGCAAAGGTTAATTTGGAAGTGTAGAGAGATGCAGGAACGAGTCAAGAATGACAAGACCAAACTTTCTGTCCTTTAGAAACAACCCCCTTCCCTCTTTCTAATGTAATCGGTTCGAAAATACCTTACGAAATTACCACCCCCAAACCGGTTAATTATTGAATTGGCCGTCGCCAGGTCGGCTGTATTGTTGTGTCAGTTTTATTGTCGTGTGTGTCGGCAATACCAGCCAGCTGCTTTCTGATGGAGTTCACGAAAGGGTCAAGAGAAGAAATACGTTGCCGACCTTTTATGGAAATCTGCTTTCTTCGTGAAGGTTCCTAATACTGCTGGCGCCAACTCAATACGATAAATGTGCGTGGCCATAATTTGCCGACTTTGTTTGATTAATTAAATAGTAATTTTCAACATTTCGACAAGCAGGCCCAATATACATGCCATGGTCATGTATTTAATTTAAAAAATATTGATGTGTAGTGGTAGTCTATGACATTGACAAATTGACAAACAACAGTAAAAGTGTTATAAATTTAAGAAAGCTAATCAGAACTTTTTCTCACATTTATTTATTAAATAAATTGTGCTTAGGTTGAAATGATGGCAGAAAGCGTGGAAAAGGTTGAAAGTAATTCAGATTCTCGGAGGCGCATTTTAAACATAGCAGTTTCAACAGTACTTTTAGAAACTGGCTTTGAGACTGCTGATAAAATGTCATTGGAAACATTAACAGAAATATTGCAGTGTTGTAAGTAGGTTTTAGTAGTTGTGTGTGTTTTAATTAAATTATGTCAATCTTCTTAAAAGTTACTAAGTTTGCCAAGAATGTTAGCAATGAACCCCCTAGAAGTAGATACATACTAATATATACATTTATTTATCCTTCATGTACAAAGGCGGACTAAATGCCAATGACATTATCTGCTAGTCAACCTTTAGGTGGTACAGAGAGAATTAGGTATGTGTACAAATAGAAATAAAAAGATAAGGATAAGTAAGCAATATGGGCAACAAATTATAGATACATATGCATGCATATATATCTATAATATTAATTATGTATATTAATAAATATATACATACATACATACACATAGAGATGTGTAGTTCCGGACCGTAATAGTTCCAGGAACTATGTCATTCGCTGGAACGTTTCGATCCAATCAGATGTATCAAACCTAAATAGTTCCACATGTCCGCCGAACATAGTGTCGATGTCGAGTGAACGGAACGTAACATACGCCATACTTCGTGAATGAACGGCGCCCGAACCGAGCGCGCGCACCGATAACATACGAGACGTCCCGAATCGAACCGACCCGAGTAGATCGCTCGAATGCACAGTTGCAGTAATGCATTATTTTGCGCGGCATATATGATTGATGGGTTTTAAAGTTCATAACTGATGTAATAAATATAATTTCATCTTTCACTCTTGACCTTGACTGTTGACACCCACTAAG
>DWHO01005430.1:0-10321 GCA_018247575.1 Eurytides lysithous rurik | reverse complement strand
GAGGTCGTGGTACTAATCCGGTTCGAGCCGGCCCATTCAGCAGCGGGTACAGCTGCGTGGCTCTACCACCGTATATATATATTATAGTAGACCAAGTGACAACACACATAACACTGTCATAGGTATTGTAAACAAACTAAACAAAAAATACTCGAGATATTAAAAATGGTTCCCCGATCATAATCAATATTTCTTAAAACTGTTGGAAGTAAAAAAAAAACGTTAGATGCGACGCGAAATTGTCTTTTATTAATTTCTTGCCTCTTCGCGACTCAGTGATTAAAATAATTAGGATGATAATAATATTTTTTGCCCAATTAAAAACTTTTAAGTGCCGTCCCGTGGATTTTAACAACGAAGACGTCGTCTGAATGTTCACAGATTATTTCTCCTGCGCTGGATTCGTTAAAGCTCGTTAAGTTCTAACGACTGCTGAAACGTTTCGCCTCTTTGCATAAATAATTTTAAAATCGGAACTCTTTAAACTTCATTATCCATTACAGTAGAACATAATCTAGGAAACGTAATCTCAGTGCATTCCTACAGCGCAAATATCTAAAAAAAACATAAATTTTTATGGAACTATACAGCTTTTCTCCCTTATTTTTCGTGTGAAATGACAATTTTCGTACCGTTCCAGAAACGCAAAATAATTCAATAATCGTTTACGACAAACACTCGTACGTTGCCGCTTTACAACCTTTTCTATTTTTACATTTAACAATAATATGTAAATTATTCGCCGGCTAACGAGAAAAACAAGTTACATATATAAAACGAAATGACGTGAAAAATCATTCCCTTTATTCCTTGTTATAAAAGTTGTGTTATATAGAACGTGTATACAGCACCATTTTTATTTCAAACAAATAACCGATAATAATGGTCCCGCCTTTGTGATTTAAATTATTTTCGAGAACATTTATTGCTTTTTCTATTGTCTGCTAACATTAGAAAATGTTTAGCTTAACGGTCGGAAACACAGGAACAAGTAGTATACTGAATAAAAAATTAAAAAGTCCTCCACCTGCTTACAATAATAATAGTTTCATGTTGTTACGATTCATTTTTTTTCTATTCTTCTATAGATTTTACTCAGGACCGACCAGGCGCGGATCCACCGTTGTGGTTTCACATAGTAAAATAAGCAATAAAAAATAAATATCCACTCGTGTGAAGTCAAGACATGTTATTAGTTTTTGATAAAGTTATTTGATGCAAAATTATGTTTAATTTAGTTTGCAATCAATGTTATCATTTGAAGATCGAAAATAACTCAAATTAAAAATTCGTTGAAAACATAGGTAAGTCCATGATCTTTCATGAGCAGGTTCGTACTTCAACTCGCATTTGGCCGACTTTTGGGTGGCTGTGCCCACAACCTTTATTTGAGAGCTGGATCCGCACCTGGGACCGACATGGAAAAGAGCTTACGCATTACCTGCACAAGATCCTACTACGTATCAATGTAATCCAAGGTATTTTTCATGGAGCAGGAGGCAAACGAGCAAGCAACAATCCCGCTGATAGCCAGCGATCATCGCAGCCCATGGGCATTCGCAACATCAGCAGTTAACATCTTACAAATGTGTTGCCGGCCATTAAGGTGTAAATGTTCAGGAGAAGGAGTAGGAAATACAAGGAGGAGGAGGAAACACTCTCATTTTACGCCGATTTTCATATATACATATGTGTAGCCGATAAAATTGTCAAAAATTTAGAATAAAAGTCATTAATTCGCGTGCACTGCCAAAACTACTGGCCAGTACATTTTTCAGTGGGTACTTCTTATTACTCACAAACAGTATGCGAGGCTATAAGGGTTACTGTTACAGATAAGTCACAATAACCACAAAACCGCCATTTATCGCTACAACCGATAGACGACGAAGCCTCTTTTTTCAGGGAAAAGCTTGGCCGAAGATAGAAAGCTGCTCCAATTGTATGTAATATTTCTTAATTAAAACCAGTTGATGGTCGACATTACTACGTCGCCATCAAAGGGCTGGTGGGATGTAAGAACGCTAAAACAATGTTTATATAAATTCTCAATTTATTTTTATTCTCAAACTTGTCACAAGTAAAAACTCTTTCTGCTCAGATTTGTTGATCCTCGTTCGTTTTTCTGTGAGGTCGTGGTACTAAGCGTGGTTCGAGCCGGCCCATTCAGCAGCGGGTACAGCTGCGTGGCTCTACCACCGTAAAGTAATAATATAATTAAATCTGACATATGGATCGTATTAATTGTCAGAAATTCAGGTGATCAGCCCGTAGTTACGTAGGCAATGACGAGTAAATTTACCAAACAACAATACACACGTAAAGGATTACGGATAACACAAAAGAGTTCGTTATTACCTGACTAATTTTTAATAAGTTAATTCGTTAATTGTAAAAAAAAATATGAAAAAATCAAGCAGGAGAAACTGAACAAATTTAAACTTTTGTTCAAATATTACATCATAAAATTAAAACATGGTATTTCAAATGACTCGACAAATAACTTTAATAAAACTAGCTTAACTTAGTTTTTAATGACGATATTTTATTGCCGAAGAGACCTTACTCAATTATTCTGTGCTGTTTCATGTTATATCTCAAGTTGGCAAACTTGCAACGCAAATTCAGCGAAGTTATCAACCGTCTAATTAATTTCAAACGCTGAGTAACACTATGTTGTTCTGAATGGTGGTTACTATCTAGCGTCTCTTGGTTGTTTTGGCATGAAACTCGATGCTTTACTCAAACAACGTGTGCAGAAAATGTTGTCAAAATACATTCCCTGTCAGCTGCTAGAACATAATCGTTTAGATAGAACAGTTGGCTCTATAATTTCTTTATAAACATATCTCTCCAAATAAAAAGTCGGCCTAAGTGAATGGTCCCATGTCATTTCTAAATTTGATGGTCGATTCCGCTTCCGCTTATGACAAACGAAAACTGTCTGATCCACCTCGTGAGTCAACCGTTTTGCACCATTTCGACAAGAGTCTCTTCATCATACAGTGCGGTATAGTCACATGAAAGTCCTACTTTTCGTGGTCGATTCAGCTGCCGCTTATGACATACACAAAGCGATTAATACACTTAATGTTTCAACCGCATTCACACCCATTACACCGTAAACTCCTCATAATCAAATGCGATATGGCCAAATGAAACTCCTAACTTTCGTGGTCGGTTCCGCTGCCGCTTATGACAGACACAAAGTGACACAGTCTCATGTCATTTCTATGTATTTGAAATTTAATGTTAAATATTTTGATTCATACTTATCTCATTTGCCTTAATACAATCATATTTCAAAACAGTCAACACAAATTTAACATCGCACTGTGTGTTCATGGCCATTGCTCAGGTGAACCACTGACAGAGTTTTAATTGAACCACTTTTTGATTAGAGAAACTATTAGCTTCTCCAGTTAAAAAAGAACACGGAATGAAAATTTGATCGAAAAAACTGATTAATGTAATAAGTCATAAATTCTGTCACTGTTTACTTTCAAACTTGGAAAGTTATATGAGTTTTGTTAAGATGCAAATAGACGTAAAACGTGTTTTGCTTTAGGATATTTTTAAAGAACACAGCCGAGAGCTACGTTATATGTTTTTAAAGGTGCTTTTTTTTTTACCGAACCGTTCCACCGATTATCGTTCATTTCCGTTTTTACGGCGATCCATTTCCAAAAGCTCCAGTGATTGGATCACGACGACTTTGTTGGAAACGTAACAATTTTACGTGGGAAAAAGTACTGCCACACGTTTTTTATATGGTCGATATAAACATTTTTATTTTTACAAAAATACATATCCTAAATTATTTTCTCTCAATCTTTTTTCTTTGTTGCGGCGCGCTTGATGCAAAAAAAAATTCGTTTCTGTGTGTGTCGTGATATATTAATCACCACGTCAATTGTTAATGACTTGATACCTCCTAGTGTAGGGGCTCTTGCAGAAGTCATCTAATGAAGTTCCATAAAACTGTCTGTTGTTCTATTGCAGTAATACGAAGCCATTAATGAGCTCCGGTCTAATTATAATACCCGATATAAAGAGATGTAATGTAATTCAGAGTGGTGACCATGGCACTTCAAACGTTTTGCAAATGCGTCGCCAACCGTTCCCTTAAAGGTGGAAATTTTAGGAAGGGAAAGACAGGAAAGGGGAGGGGCAGGCTAGGAAATGAAAGAGGAGGGAGAAGGTCCACTAAAACAAGCCAGAAAAAACGCTAATATTCTGTACGGGGTACATATACGGTCCGAGCTGCCCTACTCAGCTGCTGACGGGCAAAGTAAACGGAAAAAGACCCAGAGGTAGAAACCCAATACGTTGGTCAGACCAAATCAGCTCCACGCTGAATACTACAGTCTGCAAATATTTGGTAATGCTCGCGAGCATTGTAAAATGTACCTAATCTGTTGTACAGTCACGTAATATTTCGTGTCTCTTTAACGAATCGGTGTTTTTTTAAGCCATTTTAAATATGCTATGTTAAAATGCACATTACTTATATTTTTTTGAATTATAATATTTATTTTAAATTACTCGATTGTATTAAAAAAAAACAATATAAATGACATTGTTCGAACTTAATCGCGCAGAATTCAGATATAAGCAGTTAACGTCAACACCATCCAATTGACGTAGTCGGCACGAGTACTTTCAAGGATCCTTAAAGACACTTACCAAGGAAACAAACACGAGAGGTAAGGCAAATATGTTACTGGTTATTTTGTTTACTTGTTACAGTTATTTGGCCACTCAAGAATGTATATAAGATAAGCCATTATAATCTTTACGGATACACCGTGCATGCAGTCGGTATGAATAATATTATTATATTGTGAATTATTTTATCTCCACTTTTTTGTCGTTTGTATATTCTTGTGTCATGTTCTATCCGTACTATCTAGATAGCCCCTATGGCTTGATCTAGGTACTAGACACGGAAGTTGATAGTAAAGTCTCGTTGACTAAAAGGCTAAAGTAATTTTGTAGGGCCGTACCGCAACTTCTAACGAATATTAATTAACGCACCAATAATAAAGTCTCGTAGAAAAATTTGGTTGAAACACAATAAATAAGGGGAGTGTTGATCTTTCTTATCATTATTTAAATCAAAGACGACGTAAATACAACAATTTCGCCGCAACTGAGTTGTTATTAGTCGAAATATTCCGTCAAAGTATTTCGCCGAAGCTTTCGTGGACAACACGACACCAATCTTAAGCATAAATGAATTTCTTATTAATATTTAAAACTTTGATTAGATAGAAAAAACAAAAGTAATTCTCTTATTTAAATGCCAAAATATAAACCGTCAATGAAGCTAGTTCTCCAAACTTAAAAAATAATGTAATTATCTTAAAAAAGATTAAAATGTTTCGTAATAATTTACATCTAATTTTAGTAGTTTTAATGTGGATGTAAGGTAGATTGTATTATAGAAGATTTTAGAGGTTGGTCCCAACTTCTTGAACACGCTGACGAGCGTTATTCGCAACTAGAAGAAAACGTAAATTTTAAGAGGGAAATATGTATACATCACTAGGCATCACTCTAAATTTTACTGGTCTTTTGTGGTAGAGGCATGTAACAGCTCCAACTAATACTGGGCTGACCGGACCTGGTTACGTCCATGACCACAAAAAGAAATCGGCATGAAATGGAAGTATTTGCTTCTCAGTGTTTCGTCCAGTGGTACAACCCCTTCCTCCCCCTTTCTCTTCATCCCTCCTCTCACAAAAATTCCCACTTAAAGAATCCTATGAATATCTATGGTGAGGATTGCTCGTTTGCCTCTTAATTTATATAAAAAAAAAACTATTGTTGCTTTACATTTTGCAGTACGACCTAAATATCTGGGTATAGAACAAACATTTTATATTTTACGTTTTATATTGCATAGCTGAAATTCCGGAACAGTCGTAATCCCTGTATTCACTGTGTCTATTTAACAAAACGACCATCATGCGAAAAACTTTCTTGTTTTTACTTATCGAAGTTTGATAATGTTACAATTCCATAGATATTGTCAAAGTTCATGATGATGACAATTAGTTAAAATGTTGTAAACCCGCCACCGACCGATTGCGACCACGGTGATCAGTCTATAAGAGATCAGTAACTATACTACAAATACACACAAATCGATTTTTACCAAATCCCATATATTATAAATTCGTTAAAAGCAAACTTCTCTCACTGCTTATAGCACCACCGCGAAGGATTATATTTAGTTGCTGAAGTTACTGTTTATATTACTAAATGTGCAAACAGCCTAAATTTTAATATGATATTCCTGGGAAAGCCATTAAATTAGATAATAGAAAAAGTTCATTGTTAACATTTATAAACAAATACTGACTAAATAACTAAAAATCGACGGTGGAAAGCAAAAATCTTGTAATTAGCAAAATCAAAACTTTTCACCAGACATACACCAATTGACTTGGTTTAATTTACTGATTTCAACAATGTTATAAAAAAGGTATCAGAATCGACTCCCAAGCTACACCACCCCGTGCTATAGAACCGCTAGTTATTATAATGTCATACATTAACCATCATTAATTCTTAGTTCAATTTTTGTTAAGTTATAATGAAAAAGGAAGAAAATTTTCTGAACGAACGCTTTACGCTCCTTTTAATGAAAGATGGTTTTTGTTCTCCAATATAAAAGCGTGGACATATAAAAAATTAAATTCAAACACAATTAACTCATCGACTCAAGGGTTTCATTTTTCCTTTTTCTCGAGTTCTTTAATTAGTTTGCTTTCAAAGTGTTCCTTTATTAAGTATTCCAATCAAGACGAAATTAATAGAATGTTCACTGAGTTTTCTTAATGGAGATCATTGAATTCGATTAGAAAAATGAATTTTTATTATCTTCTATTTATTTACATATTAACATTTTAATTGACGATTTCGCTTTTTAAGTATAATGTTATTCAGATGCTCTGGATGCTGTGATGGTCTGATGTTTTTGTTATGGTACAATAGAAACAGCTATATATAGTGACAGTTAAAATAACAAAAAGGATCAGGGATTCCTTTTACTAAAGCCAACATAAACTGGATCAAGCTCGATGGCTTAAAAGACGAATCGTTAAAGATATCAATCTTATTTCCACAAAGAAACTAACTAGGTGAAACGATAGCCCTATATGGTATCTTAACTCGCCTCATCCGAATATTTAACCCGTAATCAACTATAATATGTTACGGTTACAACAAACAATACACGCTCGTTTCGATTCCCTTATAGAGTATAAGCACGTCGCGATAAAAGATTTCGTCAATGTTGTTTAAAATAAAAAATCGTAGTCGTTTTAATAAGTATGTTTAAGTAAACGTATGTGTTCGTATAAGCTCATAGCAATTTATAAGATATTATAGCAAGTGAGCAAGAGCGTGTGCCTGGTGATTTCACCGAATATCGTCAAGGTCGTACAAGGTCATCTTGCAGGTTTGAAATCATGCAATTCAAAACACTGCGCGTGCGTACAGTGTGCGACTGCGTTATTATGTAGTTTGTAGTTCTCACGTAGTTTGTCACCTACTATCAACCCTGGCCTATTGCTTATGCACTAATATCGGCTCGTATTGACATTAATAAATTGGTTAAAGATAATTTCGTCTCGAACCCATTAATTTTATCCAAAAAATAATTTTATACATTACAGTCTAAATTCTATTATCAGGCAGAAATAAAAAAGAACTTACTGGCGAAATAGCCCGCAAGGCCACGTCACGATTTTAATTTTTAATGGCATAATTGCTTCTGTGTTGGCGGGTTACATTAAAAACCGCTTAGCAATTGCGGACGAAAAGGATATCTTTAGAGGTTATGGGAAAAAATACCCTTTTGAATAATTATACTAAGTATTTCTCAACTTTCAGACTATAACCAGTTTTTTTTTCACATTTACCTATAAATTTAAGAAAAGTTGAGAAAACCCTTGAAAACTTTTAGATAATAAAACATGTTAAATATACTTTATCGTTGTTCAATTTATTGCTTAAAGTTTCAGGTGAGATAAGGTGGATAGAACACGTAAAAGCTTTTACGTCCAGATGTCTGATTCTTTAGGATTTGTTACGACTTGGAAATCGGTTTAAGATAGAGAAAACTTATCACACGTACACACACACATACACACTTGTGTAATATAGTCGAATTTGACGAAATAACACGACCTCAACTTAAATAACATTAAAAAAAAAGGTATACTTTTACGTCCATTTTTAAGACTTGAAATAGTTTTATCTCTTAAATTGTTGAACACCAAATCTTCCACTCTTTATCATTCTTAAATTCTTTTTCCCCACTACGGTAATAAGAGAAATCCTTACATTTTTCTATAAGTTGAAAGTCTAGTTTGTTCTGTCGGTATTTTATCTACTATTTTGGTTGTGTGTGGTGTTGTTATGTTTTTTTTTTGGACGTATGGTAGTATGAGCTTGTATGGTAGTACCGGCCACTGGGGCTAATCACCCGATTGCTTGAAAAGTAAGATGATCCATGCGTCGGATGGGCACAAAGAAGTCGATCCCGGCTTCTTGTTGACGCCATCTAGCGGTGGCTTGGAGAAGTCGTTATTAAGAGGTCGGTATAATGTCACCGCCTCTGCGCCTTATCTCTCTTTGGTTTTGTCGGTTATCCGTCCCATCGGGTTATGAGAGTAAAGAAGAAAAGTGAGTGCACCTGTGTCTGTGCAAACGCTTGTACACTATATATCCTGTGCACGTAGCTGATCTCTTGTGGATCGGCCGCCGCGGCCGGAATCGGTCGGGAGGACAATCAATGGAAAGTTTCATTTTGTTTTCGCCACAAGTTACATAAATTAAAAATAAAATTTTAAATCCAGTACCGAAAACACGCCAAAAGTTCCCAAATGAACCGGAGCACATATGTCCTCACAACGTAATTTCTATTAATGAATAGAAATTTTGTAAATTACGCGAAATTATAATAATAGCAAACAGTCAATGCAGTGTTTTATGTTTTTTTTTTTGCTTTTAACTGATTAAAATGCTGTTAATTGACCATATGCTTCATTATTTTTATCATTCAATACGAATACTACAAAAACAACCAAATCCTCAAAGATTGCTTTTAAATGTTCTACAATATGTTGAACGTCGAAATAAATTGTTTCAAACAATCAACAATTTATAAGTGCAACCACCTAATCCTGAAAATGTAAAAAATTATTGCATTTCACAATCTTGCTTTAGTTTTTGTTTATAACTTATTTTATTTTGTTTAAATATATATAAAAAAATTAGTTTAGGCTACACTTAACACAATTTACATCCGAATCCCCGCCAAATTTTATCAAGATTGGCTTCGTTCCTAAAGTGATATCGCTGCGCTCGACGTTATTATGTTCATAATTATTATTAAACTACGTAATTAGGCTTTTGAAAAAAAAACTTTTTTTTCTTTAGGTATCTTAAAACTTTAATACAAAATTGTTTCTGTTAGTTTTACTCGTTTGTCAGTGTACTCCATAAAAAAAATCCGACTTAAATATTACTTGCCTCTACGCTACGCTCAACATTAAGAGATGCAAGATGATACATATTCCACATTCAGTAATTATGCTGAATCCTACGACTTACACCATCAAATTTGAAACAAGAATTACAAACGATGTACTTTAAAAAATGTTCAAGATAAATGTAAAAATACTATAATAGTTTTGATTAATACAAACAAAGATATCGAATGGCATTCTCATTAGGACATCCTTAAACATTTACCTTGTTGGATTGTGCAGTGGGTGATTAGGCATAAATGATAATAAATAGTTAGAATTTTTTTATTCAGTCCGGTCAGCGAATAGAATCTGGTGATTTTTTAAAAAACAGTGTCAGCTTAGTAAGTAAAATTTCGATCAACAATTTCAGCTTTAATTTTTAATGATAGTGGGACTATTTCCCGAATCAGTATTGTAACTTTATTACGCTACGCTAGTTACCACAGGTGTTCCAGGCTTGAAGAGCATTATTTCCTAAGGACTTAAAATAATAATATCATGGGACATCTCACACATTGCCATCTAATCTCAAATTAGGCAGAGCCTGTACTATGGTAATCAGACAACTGATATATGTACTTATATGATATATTTTTAAATATATACTTATATAGATAATTAACACCCAGACACAGAACAATTACCTATGTTTATCGCACAAATTTTTCAAAATTTATCGGTGGTAGAGCCACGCAGCTCTTCCCGCTGCTGAATGGGCCGGCTCGAACCGGATTAGTACCACGACCTCACAGAAAATCGGCGTGAAGTGGAAGTGT
>DWHO01005429.1:0-10321 GCA_018247575.1 Eurytides lysithous rurik | reverse complement strand
GTGATCGTCTTATCGGTATTAGATCTATTGTATTGAATTAATAACTTTGTAAAATTTATCTACATTTACTTCTGATGTGTTTTTGTTATCTAATTCTATATCCCAGCCCATGTCCGTAATCTTTGCTCATATTTGGCCTTAATTTGCTTTATGGAATTGAAAATTTTTATTATTTTAGATTTTTGGGTATTACGTCTATAAAAATTGGTGGGTGATAATCATCAACTTTACAGATAAAATCTTTTGTGGTTTTAAAAACAATAGGTACAGAGGTGTTTGAGAAAACTAAGTCTAATATATTATTTTGTTTCTTTTTAATACCGTTGTATTGTTTTGAACGCAGACAGATGCAGACAGTTGAGATAAAATCAATGAGTGTTGTACAAAGTTAGAACTGAGATCTTGTGTCTCTAATTGGTTATGTTCTGGAGATTTTATCCAAATAATTTGACTTAGATTACAATCCCCTATAAACAGAACGTTCTATGAGGAATTCATGAAGTTTTCTATCCTTGAGGTGAATTCTATGAGATATTCTAATTTAATAGGTGGCGGTAAATAAATTTGAACAAATATGTGTAGTAACTGCAGGAGTAGTGATGTGGAATGTCAATAGTCACCTTACATAAATCCTCGCACTTAGTTTCTAATGCGTAGCTTCGACTTGCATTTGAAAATTTATTTATAGCTATGAGAAAATTAACCTATAGTTTGTCCAAGACATCTTTGTGGGTAACGGCTAGCGCTGGTAATGTTTCGTCTCTTCGGATAAATATTTTTCCGTTGTATATCCAGACAAATTTATAATTCTAGTTGCTGCCTATAATTTTTTTTTGGATGGCGTTAGATGCTCGCAGACATACACAGGAGACTCAGTATCGCCATAGCCCAAATGTTTAGTGCTAAGCTTATTTTTAGGGTTTGCTTTAAATGAATACAGCGGCCAGCAGGTGGTCTCCTTTTAACTTATTAGATATCTTGAAAACCACTATTCTGGGTGATTTGGACGTTACATTCAATTTTCTTCACTTTGTTGCAACAGAGTATGTCATTTTCGGACAGTGGAAAGGACACGACGTTGCAAAGTTAAGTAACAGTTTTTATGCGATTCTCGTGCCTGTGTTCTGGTAAGTAGTGAATTTCAATATTGATTTGACGCGCATCTTGTTCAACTTGCGATAGTCTTGTTTCCAGATTGTTTTTAGTAACTTGTTCCTACACTGCAACTGTTTTGTATTTTACACGCAAAGATTTACTTCGGATATGGCTTTCACGAATTGTACATGAACGTATGCAAGTTAATCTTGAAAATATTTTATTTGTGACCTCGATTTCGTGAATTCTTCATCTAAATCATCACGAATAACGGCTTTTGCTTGCTTATTAAATATATAGATACGTAAATTTTTAAACATATTTTTGTATATATTTAGCGGACACAAAAAATACGTGACTGATTGTGAAGACTCTATGATCTCGACTCCGAGAAAGTTAGGATATCAATAAGTAAGAAGAATGTAACAGAAAGTAAAAATTTGTTTAAGCTCCCACTAATCGTCATTTAAGATTGGGTAACCACTGAAGTTAGGAACGCTATATAAAATCTGTGATGATATTTTGGAGATTTAAGACAAATCGAATACAGTTATTTAGAAGTCGGTCGAGGTTATTGAGCAGATCTGCATTTAGATCAAAGTAGTGAAGTTACTACAGTCAATCAAATGGAAAATGAAGGCATAACTTTTTATCCTTTTAAATTTACTGTGATACAAATATCGAAATGACAATTTTTAATAAGAATTTGACATCGTAAATAAACGTTGGGTTTTTCCCTCAGTGTTGACGGTAAAAGTTACCGGCAGCAACGTGGAGAGTTTCCTGAGTAATCTTTCAGTGTTTGATTTTTGTTAGACAAAAAGTGGCCATTATTACTATCCAACTAACCATGTATTGCACAATTGCTCTACTATTGTGATCTAAAGGAACAATCGATTTTTGCATTTATATTAACCCTAAAGATCATGCATACATATGGACGCCGAACTTGCAATAACATACAAAATAATACCGAAATATTCTGCACAGTCTAGTCTCAAATGCCAATATAAATGTTCATTTCGACAGATATACAGAGAAAGAGAGAGCGCTAAAATGGTTTTATCAGGAATATCATAAAATCCGACATGTTTATTAAAATTGATTTTTGTCGTAGACACTGTATTGATTTGATCAAGTGAATTTTTCTTATCGGTGTTTTACAGTGGTGGCCCAACATGATACATCTTGTCGTATTAACAGCAATAAGTATATGTATTATTTAAATATCTTATGCCTTAAATAATGGTATAAAATAGTGTTTAAATTGTAAAATGTAAAAATTTTGATCCCCTTGCCACAAGTTTACTGGGATTCTCTCCCAGTAAACCTCAAGGCAAACTTAAAACCTTATGAACGTTTTAAGGGATTTGTCTGACTTCCGTATCTGAAGACTATACCGTCACTATTTTATATGTATTTATGGCTTTAGTATAAATATTGAATTTATCATTACGGTGTTAAAAGCAGAAGTGGAAGTTACGTGAAGTTACGTGTTCCTGATAAAACTTAAAGTACCCGATTCACAAGATAATTTCGTAACCGGTAGAAAATTCCTATCGCGATGGTAGGCGGTGAATTTTGACTTTATATAATTAGATTAAAAGAACAGAAGCCGGTTTAGTGCTCACGTTTCATAACGTGAAAATAAACTTTTCTTCTTTCCCAGTGGGCTGACTAGCTGAAATGATAACAAGGACACCATGGTTATTTTGTTATGCATCTTTATGGCATTGTCATGGACTCTACATGGCTTCCCTTCGACATTGTTTTATCTGTGCCGCCAGTCTTGCTTATATTATCAGCTATATCAAGGTAGGACTTGGCCTCTCGTTTCAACTCAACCAGAAAGTTGTTTGAATATAGCGTCAAGTTAGGAAATTACAGTTTTGATGTGTTCCAGTTCAGAGAGTTCCAGAGTGAGATCATATCTTTATTGTATACAAGAAATGTTTGATAATGGAATAAAAAAGCAAACTCATTCTGAGGGAAAGGTGGCAGCAATAACATTATACAAAACTATGTAGTTCAAAATAACGCTATTTTACGGATTTCGTCGCGTTTTGTTGTAATTCCAATTTTCAACTTAAAACTACTGAGTTAAAAATAATTTAAAAAAATAAAAATGTATATTGTATTGAAAGTAAACGATTCGATGTAGTATAATAAAATGTAATATTGTTGCTTATGCCACAATAACTAACAATTTTGACTAAAGTAAACTAATATAGAAAAGTGTTTTCGAAGTTTGAACATCAATATATTAAAAGTTTTTGATCAAGATGTCGTTTATCTCGTACCACATTAAAACCGTCTCAGCGCTGTTTATTCGTATCCTTTTAAATGAGGATTTATATTACTATTTTACAAATCACCTTATCAGGTTATACTTATGCATAATCTGAGACTTTTTTTATTTGCAGACCAAGTATTGTTTATATTATAATATACACAGTTGAAAAGATTCGAATCATAAATTAACAACAAAAACGCGATCAGGACATGAAGTTAAGTACGCTTGGAAACAATTACCCTGCTGAGCAGGCAAATGGAGGGGTTTCGCCTTTGCTCAATATTTATGTATGTATGTACGAGTTATTTACAAGGAAAAATATTGTAATATATACGTTTTAGTATCGCGATTGTAATAAGATAAAACGAGTATATGAAATGGCGCCACATATTGAGGTTAAAATATTTTTAATATAATTTTTCTTACAGTAGAAGTATTTGAACAAAAAAAATTTTTTTCAAAAAATTTTTTATTGTATAAAATTATATTTTTTCTCCGTTAATAGACTCTATTGAAAAAAATCCAGTAATGTCTGGAATTATATTAAGGTTTTTTATAAACTTATTTTACAGTGGTGGAGCCGACGAGAGAGACGCAGCTGCTTCTGCCTCCGAATAGGCCAACTCTAACCGGACAATTACCATGACCTTCCAGAAAGTCGACGTGAAGTGGAAGTGTTTTCGCTCCGCATTTTGTTCGGTGAGTGAAGTGGCCGGTAGCCCATCCCCTCCGTCTCCTCTTCCTCTTTCACTCCTCCTCCTCTGTCAAACACTTAAAGGCTGGCAACGCAATTGTTTGCTGTCGCTTACCACCAGGTACTTGCTCACCTGATGGTTAGCTCATTTGTCAGCTTGCTACATAAAAAAAACTCGGTTTGCTGGTTGTAATGTAAGGAAAAAAAGTAATACAACAAAGAAAGTATATATATCTTTGGGTATATTTTATTAACGTCATAGCGAATTGCACTCATTCAGTTTCATTGACTTCTTAACAACAAAGGCATTGTATTACATATCACTATATAATTTCATTAACAATTATAAAAATATTTTATTTAATTTTCACCGCTCCATTTATATTTATAAGATCATAGCTTATTAAAAAGTATATTCGTCAATGGGCTCAAAGTTCACAAGAACTAATAATTGACGTAAATACTTTTTATACAGTAAATTTACAGCATTTTACCTATATGTTACATGAATACACAACTTTTCTTTATATGACTTAAGCAGATTACTACACTAAAATTTAAATTTTATTTAACAGAAGACTCTTCAATGTTTTTAATGTAGTCCTATGTTCTTAATATTATATACTTAATTTTTTTCCTACAATTGAGACAAATTTTCCTAAATTCATAAAGTTAATTTATGTACAATAGAGGAAAGTTGTCTCCACGTGTTCTTCCTGAAACAGAAAAAAAATAATAAAAGAAATGAATAAAACATAAAATAATTACTCTAGGAGAACAGGAGTATCAGTTGCTTGGCTAATTAGAATTACATTTTAAACTAACAATCAAATCGGAAGATAGCGCATCTGAACTTTTAGGGATTTTTAAAATAAAGTAAAAAAAAGAGTAAATAATAACAACGTATACATTGAATATATAGGATAAATATAGGATAAAATAGATGCATCGGTAAGGATTTAAAACTCACCTCTAAAATTACAATGCAGATACTATGGGGTCCTTATCGGATGCAACTACAGATTTATCTACAAACATATACATTTTGATGCAGTCTTCATTAGGACTCGTATTGTCCTCCGCTTTATCGTCGGGACTTATATTTTCTACGTCGTTTTCATACACTTTTAACTTATCGTTGAATTCAATTTTGTATTTATTAGAATTCGACACTCTGTTTACAGTCGATGTCAATAATGATTCTTGCATAGTTTCGTTGCCATTGCAAGTTTTTTCTGAACGGTACATTCCTGTTCTTTCCGATTGATTGAATTTCCTTTTAGATTTTCTAATGACGAATGCACCGAGACAAGGCAGTATCTGTTTGAATTCCTTCCTAAAGTTTTCGTTAAGCCACGCATAAAGAAATGGGTTGTAGCAAGTGGAAGACATTGCTATGAAGTGTGCGACGAAGAAAAGTACCATGTAATACCTCCAGCTTTCCGCTAAGGAATAAAAGTCGCTACTTATGTTAATAAGGTTCAGCGGAAGCCAGGAAAGGCCAAATATAGCGACCATGGCGATTAGCATTCTGTTTGTCCTCCTCTTTCGTTCGCGTTCCGCATCCTCTTTCTTACTGTTTTTACTCCCAGGCCTTGACTTCAGCCGATCATTTAGTTTGATGCTTACGCAAGTGTAACAGAAGGCCATTACTATAAACGGTATTACAAATTGCATGATTGTTGTAACTGCTCCAAACGCTTTTCGTATGTGATCTGAGGGCCATTCCTCTGCGCAGTAAATATTCTGTAGCCCCATGTAGTATCCGTATGGAAATGTGACAGATAGCGCGAAAATCCAAATGAAAATTATCAAGCCAATACACGTTTTTATCTTCATTCGGGGCTTAAAGGGATAAATGATTACGAAGAATCTATCGATCGCTATTGATGTCAACGTGAGAGTTGAAATGTAAACACTGCAGCCCTGCGCGTAAGGCATAATGTGGCATAACAAGCTTCCGAAAACCCATCTGCCCAGGAAAGTGTAAAGAGGCGTAAATGGTACTGCAAATACACACAGCAATATGTCAGACAGCGCCAGATTCGTGATGAACAGATTTGTTACAGTTTGCATTGCACGGTTTCTAATAACGGCATAGCACACTAGGGCATTACCAAAGATGCCGACAACGAAAATTATAGTGTACGCCACACAAAATACGGCTTGAATGGATTTGTCTTCTATCGGGTCCGAGATGTCGGTATCGTTTCCATGGTGATTGTAATTTGTTAGGTTATCGTGGTAAAGTGTCTCATTGGTCGCCCATGACTCGGTCTGCATAATTTATTTGGTCACCTAACTAAGCATTATAAACATAATTTGATTGATTCGCTTGATATCATGTTTAGAACGATACCTTCTTCTTTGTTCAGTTTTTTGCAAGAATCTCATATTGTGTCTAGATTATCAACATTATTCTTCTCGAAATCATTGGAGTGAAGCCAAGACAGCGATAAATTACCTGAAACAATATGACATAGACTTGAGAAAAATATCGTGACTACGTGTATACTTAATTGAAATGAACATTATCAATCTAAGTTACATAAATACATATATGTATTAACGGTATGTAAGTAAAATATACTGAAATCTAATTAATTAAGTTACTTATTTTTTATCAGTAAAGTTAGTATAATCCTAAGATTTGGATTTATACATAATTTATTTTTTAATAGGGTGGATCATAATCATTGTTGGGAACAGTGTTTAAAAAATAAAAGAGTAAACATTTTTATATACATTGGTTGTTTTGTCTTTTATTATAGATAAGACAAAACCGAAAACGATTCTAGTCATAATTGCTCTTGAAGCAATATAAACTTTTTATATTACTCTGAGGTTAGAAATGTCGTTAAAATAATGTTTGTGTGCGGTATGCATTTCACGCAGAGCCATAAACGAAAGTATAGGTAAGCACTGAAGGGTTTAAATGGATTAAGAGCTCTGTACACAAAAAAACATTTTCGTTGATAAGATAATATATAGATATCCAACATGTGCCGAACTTAACCATCGTTAAGTTCGGCACATGTCGGATATTTATTTAAAAAATACAACGTATGTTATATGCATATGTTGTATTTCCATCAACGGATAGGATGTGCTAAAACATTTGGCCAGGGACAGTACCGCAGTTATTCTATCGCCAAACGGTAATGTGTTTCAGTTTGAAGGGTCGTTTCAAGGTTTAAGAGACGAGCGAAACAGAGCCTCAAAGTCCTGGAATCTGAAGTTTCAAATATTATTCGTATTGCTTTATACAAAAGTATCGCCTAGTTTGTCTATTCTTTTACCGATAAAAGTGTGATGACGGATAAAATGTTTTAATGTTTTTTTACATTCGGGTTTTCGCATCTATAATATAGATTCTATATTGTGGACTGTTAAAGTAACAGCCTATATATGTCCCACTGCTCTGCACAGGTCTTTTCTATATAGAGGGTATAAGAGCACAGACAGCCCCGCGGCCCCACTGGGACTGGCAGACTTCACATATCAAAGATTTTTTTTTGTTTCTTAAATATGCAGGTTTTCCTCCACCGTTGATCATGTGGTAAATAAGCACTTAAAATTGTTAATTACAAATTATCAAATTCATTGGTGCCGGCACCGGGATTTGAACTCAAGTTGCTCTAGTATATTGAATTATAGTTGGGTAGGTAGGGTGCCCGGACACTGCTACCACCGCTTTCAAAATCAGTGGACTGCTATAGGGAAAATATATCTACGATTGAAATAAAGAATATAAAAATGTTGCTATGAAGTCTTTATCTCTCTATATAAACACGTTGTATATTTTAGAAAAACGTACAAGGGTAAACATACGACATTTCGGAGATAAGATAGGTGAAAACATAATAAGTGTTATAATTTATTCTGCTCCCACACGATTATGGGTTTCTTCACCTGTAATCCAGCCATAAAGCTCGACGCGATAAGACAGATGTTATATGATAATACTAAAATTTTAATAATGTGGAATATTCTTCAATAGTCTATTTTATAATAAATTTTACCTTTTTATTAAAATTGTTTCTGTAACAGGACTGTCTTTCTGTCCGTTAAGATTGGAAACTATGGCAGCTTGTACTTCTTGTAGGTTTTATTTCAAATCAAATCAAATCAAATATATTTATTTGTGAATATAGGTGTTACAGGTGTTAATTATTACAGTCAATATTAGTACTCTACATTCAACCCTACTTGGGTGTGCAAATTTATATATACATGATTAATGAGACGGATAATGACATAGGATCCCATTTCCTCTGGGATAGTTCTTAACACATTCACTGCTGACCCAAGCATTTCTTCAATACAGCGATGCGACTTTCCACACGCTAGACGTGTTTTTTGTGACAAAACACATATACGTGTTGCCCGCACGGGCGAACCGACAGGAAAACACACCGGTGTGTTTACCGCACTGCGAGACGCGATTTATTTCGAACACACATTTTTGTTACCCGCACGCGCGGTTCGTAATTTTCTCACACGACGGTTGCGTTTCAGCAGTGAATGTTTCACTTAGAAGCGGGATAAATTATCGAAAATCAAGATCCGCACCAGTCGTCTACTTTACCCCGCAGTCAAAGGTTAGTAGGCAATAAATAAGCTCAACGTCCGCCGGTAATGCGGACTATCGCGCCTCATTACACTGACACACGCCATTCGGTTGGCTCTAAGCGCAGATTATGGCCAAAAGTGCCGGCTTCTAATCGCGGGGGTTGTTTGGAAGGAGCTCACGTACACCTTTTACGGAACGGCATCGCCCACAGCGTTTCGTATTAGTGATTATTTTATGGAATAGGCGAGCAAACGAGCATACGGCTCGAAAGAAGGCAATAACCACTGCCCATGGACATTCGTAACAATGAATGTTTTGAAAATTTAAGGTCGGCCGGGAAGGCAGTAAAGTGGAAGGGAACTCAAGAAATTGAAGGGGAAGCTGGAAAAGGAAGGGGGAAGGAGGAGTTGGGCAACCGACAACCTCACTCACTGGAAGCGCACATCTACTTTACACCGATTTTTTGTGAGGTCGTGACACTTATACGGTTCGAGCCTGAGCCGGGTGCTGCAGCATGGATCTACCACCGCCATCGTTTCTTGTTTACCATCATCGCTTATTAAACAGACATTTATGGTAATAACCAGCCAGACATCCCAGCGGCACAGTTCGTTTATTCATGTAATAAATAGTTTATTTTTATATGATTAAATGACGAGACGTGTAAGTCTGACTGATGGTCTAAACAACATGCTTGCAGTGACGGTACTACCATACAAGCCCAAAAGCCCCGCTTGCACTACTATGGAGTAAAATTTATAAATCTTAATTAGCAAATAATTCCCGCAACGCTCAAATTTAAAAATAAATTATTCGTAGTACCATCACTGCATGCTTGCTTATAGTGCCACATAGACTAAGCTCATATCTATCTACCGTAAAATCGTACCGGCAAAATAGCCGTTCAAGCCGGAACACATTACTGCTTGACGGTAGAAGGCTGGCAATGCAATAGTAGTAGGCTAACTGCGCGAGATATATTCTAAGGCACAACAGTATGCGCGGTCAGATGCACTCACTCTTCCTTTACTCTTATAGCCTGTTGGAATTAGCCGGAACCGACTTTTTACATGTCCACCGACACATGGAACATCTGCGTTCTCATTCCCAACTAAGAAACAATAACCCAAAGTCAGTCGATACAAGTTCGCGGGATTTGAACCCACGATTAGCGTTTTGATAAGTGCGGCCCTATTTCATTAGGCCACGGAGGCATTTAAGACTGAAATAAACCTATATTTAATAAAGATGTTTTAACTGACTTCATATACAAGTAATATTATTTTTACTTCATAAGTATGTATATATTAAATGCACTTTTTATGACAAAATTAAATCAGTATAGTAAGAACTTGAAGTTATAATAATACCCGATGTATTATTATAACTTCAAGTTCTTACTATACTGATTGTATTGAACATTGAATTAAATTCCTTAAAGTAATCCTCGTGTTTATACCCTGATACGAAAAAGTAATATAATTATAATTTCTCGTATCGGATTTGAAGACTGAATCATTAATGTAGTTATGTTAATATTTTCTTTTTCAGAAATCTGTAAAATACGGAATTACATTTGCTTTTGACTTTTCTGAGTTTCTTTCGCCTGTTCTTCTCAGGACTGAGGCATTTTTTTCCGAACAGGTGGTAGAATCATTAGACGTCA
>DWHO01005428.1:0-10321 GCA_018247575.1 Eurytides lysithous rurik | reverse complement strand
GATTTGAACAACTGAAATTAAGTTGAATGTCACGAGAAATGTTCGGATAAGTGAGGTTGAAACTATCGTGTTATATTTTCAGTGACTATAATAATCATTATAGTTACTGAAAATGTAGTACTTTTTTTTATTTAATTCACTAAGTCTGTTAAACTAATTTTATTTGTTGCAACTAAAAGGTAATAAAAAAACTGGATTTATCCAACTAAAATTATCAATCATTTGATAATTGTTTTATTTGTATTTAATATACATTTTCATCTGCTATAGCACGTATACTACATAAAAAAATATTTGCCAAACATCTTGTTTTCTTGCTCCGATAAAAGTATATTAGGTAATAATGGTAGGCAAACAAAAACTAAAAAAAGCGATACAAACATATTTTTCTTTACGCGATTGTTCGATTTGTATATATTCCGATAGAAGAGATATTGATAATTATGATTTCATTAATTTTTGGCGCATAGCGTCAAGCGAAGCTGTAGCTGGGAAGTAATGAAATTGTTACTTAGCCTTTTGAATGGAGTTTTATATATCATTAAACTTTCTCCTCAATCCGTCCGTCCTCCATATACGTCGTATATTATTCTACATCTGGCCCCAAGTTAAAATAAAATGTTATACTATGTTTATGTCCTATTTGTTTGCATCGGTTTTGTTGTTATAGTGCAATAAGATAAAGATAGAACGAAATTATATCTGTATATCTGTCTCCTTCCAATAATATCAATGTTAAATACGTTACGACGAGTTTATGACATACATAACACTGCTTAATTATAACCAGTGGCGGTACTACCATACAAGCCCAAAAGCCTGGCTTGCCCTACTAAGGAGTAAAATTTGTAAATCTTAATTCGCACATAATTCCCAAATAATTTATTTTTAAATTTAAGCGCTGCGGGTTTTACCGCCACTGATTACAACCTAGAACCGTTATTTCATTGGGTAATTCGCACATTGTCGTATTGGAATATCTTCACATTTATGCTACATTCAGCATAATGTGATTTCCATGATTTATGTAGAGTTGTAAAAACCCAGATGGCTACCAAGAAATCGTTTTTATTAAATTGCCGACGGACGGAAATGGGGCGTGGCAATAAAGACCATCTATTAAAGCCGCAACCTGAAAATGAGTTGAGGCTACGTCGATAGCTCCTATCACAGTTTCGCCCTAATGTAGTGAGCGAAAAAAGCGACTTGACCCAAAATTGTTTACTGCTTCAAAATAGAATAAAGAGTACGATCTCGATAAGGAATTCTTTATGACGCATATAAATTTCACCTGTGGAATATTATCGTGCCCCGATCGTAGCTAAATAAGTTTTCGTTTGTAGGCAAATTAGCTTTAGCACATTAAAAAAAAGTCAAACTTACCCACGAATCAACTTTTAATCTATTGCTAGTATTTTTTTTTTGTACTCCAATTACACATAATTTATTTGTGCTCTTTGTCTTATTGTGTAGTTTATCAGAATTAGTTACCTTTAAAATATGGCTTAGAAAGATTTTTTTTAAATAAAGTGACGTGACACGACTTTCGATAGGGACACTCTTGCTGAGATAACACAGTGCCACATAGAATTTAATAATGTGCAAAACTGCTTGGGTTATTATCCAGATATCTTATATCTAAGCGTTTATCTCTTCACGAATCTTCTTATTCACAAAAAGCTGTAACACATTTAAAGGCTCGTTATGCTGTAATTTACTAAAAGTGTCATTCATGATTGAAATGCATTAAACTGTTCTTTAAACCTATTGTAAAATTATAGAAGCCAGAACCCTTCTATAACTATGATATGATAGCTGATGATGATGTGATAGCTGATTAATAGTTAGCCTACAGCTGATTAGTAAAGACAATAATATTCTTTAAAAGCGCTTTATAAATGACAATGAGATAAATTCAAATGATTGCCAATATGTCAAAAATGCAGATATTATAGACTTAAAACTATTTTATTGTTTTATCATCTTCAAAAAATATTTTATTTGTTTAAAAATATTTTAATGTAAACAATATGTCTATGAATTCATAAGCTTATAGAACACATTAACTAATGAACGAAACTTAAAGCTTTTTTTAAGTTAGTGCCCATCAATTATAACTGTATCATTTAAAATTAATTCAATTGCACTTATTAGCAGTGACAATTCATTTCAAAATTATAAAATTTGTTCTATCTATGAAGGATATTTCTCGATCAATTATTATCCAACCACTAAAGACGTTACGTAATAACATTTTCGTCTTATGTCTGAATCGCATAACGAGATACTTATTTTATGTTTAGACCTACAAGCCTCCTCACGGTTGGTCAACTTCTAAAAGGATGTTTGTTGAGACGTGGTATAGTCCTAAATAGCTAAGTACATTACACTAATACCTTCAAAGAGCTGCGATTATCTCACACGGAAATGCTTTAATTTGTGTGTTTTTGTATTTAATCATCAGTACAATATCTAAAACTACTTTCATCTATGTGTTGTTGGTAGGAAGGAAATTGAAATTGATTAAATGTTTGAATGTAGTGACGTTAATTCGAATTTACCACTTTCACAATATTTCGATGAGAGAACAATGATAAAATGCAAATAAAATTATAAAATGTAAATCCTTTTTCGTACATAAGTCTTACCATTAAAAAAAATGTAAAGAAATTACAGCCGCCTATGAACGAGAAAAGAAAAAGAATATAACATGTGGTAGAACTTTCATTTTGTTCTTTTCCTGTTTAAATGTACTAGTGATATTTTTCGACGTTGAATAATAGTTTGAAACAAAAGACAAGCCTAAATTACATAATTACTACATAATATAATTATATTAATTATGTAGTGTTGAGGTTGACTCTGATAAATAGGTAGTAGGACCTCGAGTCTACGTGCTATTCGTAGAACAGCTCGAAGCCGTCCAAAATCCCGAACAACGTTATCTGTTACAGACAATACGCAAAATGCGTAGCTAAGTATACGATGTCACGGTCGATTATTGCGTATCGTAGAATTTTTAAAACTCAGACTATATCGGGACTTCTACCCTCATTTTTAAAATATAAAATATGCAGAGCACCTGCTCCTATTTAAATCATAAAAGCAAGAAAATATAAATCGCTGTTATATATTTTCTTGCTTTTATATCAGAAGTATTGTGAAAGATAAAAAAACTAAGTACTTTTTAAGTCAATAAAACAAATAGCATTAAACGTTCAACAAAGTCTTTCGATATGGTGAAACTAAAAGAAGAACGCAGTTTAAATACCTCGCTCTACGTCCAAGTATGTAGCAGAAACCTGTTTTTCTGCGGGTTCAGTATCAAAATAAAAAGCGCAAATTTCATTTTATCAAAGTCAAAGTTAACTGCTTTACGATATTATTACATCATATACGCTGCAGACAGTTAGAACTTTTTTATATAAATCATGCAAATGGCACTGACCATTTGTCATTTTCTGAATGAACATTTCATTTGTATTTAATATATTGCCATCTTTTAGAATCTTTCTTTCGTGTAATAATTCTAATCGTGTAATAATTTTTAAGAGCGTAACTAAGACTTTGAAAGAAAATGTGTTTAACTATGATCAGATGACAATTCATTAAAACCCCTATTATATTCTAAGAAACCGACTATTTAGTATTTTGTTACGCCTTTATAACAAAATTGATAAACCTTAGTAAATTTTATGTAATACCGGATATTATCAATTGTAGTAACTGCAAAATATATAATTCATATATTCAGGATACCAGTTATTACATAAAATAAATGGACTGCTGATTGTTAATTATTAATTTCATGAGCTCCTTTTATGTACATTTATTATGAATAACAAAAGTGTTTCTTTTATTATTAATTCGTATAAGACTAGTCAACGAAGTTCATCGTACGGTCTCGATAACAGTAACGCCTTCGATATTTATAGGTTTTTTATGAGAAAGTAAGGAAAGATGCGTAACGGCTTGATAGCACTGGCCTACTTTTAACAATGCCATAAACTGGGTCACTCTGCTGAATAAATCGGCAATGAGATGCAACAAACCACGAATTCGTTTATGTAGTGAAACGGTTATTAGGGAACGGAGTGTATACATTGTTAATGGCTTACACCAACAGAACGCTCGTTCGACTAATTAACATAACATGCGGTATTTCAGTATACAGGTGAGAATTAAACAACGAAGAATTCTACGAATAAATGAAGCTCTTTGTAATAGTTAAAGCATTTGTTAATTTTCTTTCTAATGTAGAGTTTGACTGTGATTTGACTTAAGAATATGTTAATAGATAGGTAATACGTGTAATACGTGAACATATTAATAGATAGGATTTTATTCCGTTGTATCATAACTAGTTTATCTGTATGATTTACGACATTCTTGATAATATTCATTTGACTAATCCGGAAGTAAGGCAATTTCTTATTTTATATGACTTCGTAAAATCCTTAATGTCTTTTGGTATAGGTATATATTTTGGGCCGAAGAGTGTCATGGTTGACGTTTTTACAATCGAGAAAAATTCAGAGACTGCAGCCGCGGATAAAACGTGACAATTAATATTTTGTCTATAGTCTACATTTTTTCCAAATTTACTAATTGGTATCTATTGAATTGCTTTGCCGCTAAGCAGTGTGTATGTTGCCAGCCAAATATTTATGTCAATACCAATAACTACTGGACGTCGAGATATATCATCTTAGATCTCTGTATGACGAGCGTAGCGCAGACCCAAACAAATTCTGTGTGGCATTTTGTCGTTATAGGCAGGCATATTTTTCATCATCAGGCGCAAGACTTGATGGTCTCGTAACTTGTCTCTTTTCGTTCTGCCCAGGGGTAGACAATATTTCATACATAGAGAAAAGTTTATTGACATGCTCACCAGTAAGCATGTCAATAAACTTTTCTCTAACCGGTTTAAACTTTGCTTCTTACCGGATACAAGGAGAGAGATCATAGTAATCGATATTCCAATGCTGAAGAAACCAAAAAATTTTTCGAGCGCAATGTTGATATACAACATGGAGAGATTTTAGTCTGAACCCATTTCTATCGGGCGAGATATATCGTTAATAACATGATATAACGTCTACAGGGCGAATCTATCCCGATGCCGTGAAATTACGAAAAATCCAATTACAGCGCACGTGACAATATATTGATGATATTTTCACGGTAAGTAATTCATTTAAGTGGATTTTTATTACATTGGTACTTCGACCCTTCGTGTCTGTCAGTCGATGTCTGTCGTGATCTGTCATTTCACTTTTAAAATATTAAGACAACCATGCCAAATTTATTACCATAACTATTTGTATATCACACTTAAAAATAATTCATTATTTTATGAAAGAAATTACAGCCTATGTCTGTTGCCCTGATACCTTTGTGAAGGAAGGATTAATTAACTAGAAACATTTCCTATTTATAATAATATTAAATATATATATTTGTTTGTAAGTACGTCCAAAATGTAATAAATAAGTACTAGAGTAATAAATGTTGTACTTTATTCCTAACAAAAGAAGATTCAAGTAAAGTAAACGAGTTGTAGTATGCGTGTTAAAAACTGTTAAACGATATAGTTGTTTTACAAGGCACGTCACGTAATATAGGGGCTACATTATAGGTGTCTCGATTAAAATCTGTCGAGGCGAACGTAATGCCACTATCACGTCGTTGGAATATTCAGAAATTAATTAGTTTGGAAATTTTGAATTAGTTTTGGATTATGTGTGAGACGTGTAATGCGGGCTTCCACAGTTTCGGCAGCACGGCAGCACGAAAAGTTTAATATGTAAAAACAAGTACTCTGATAGTATTATGTTCTAGGTAATAGTGAGCGAATTGCATTCAGAAATAATGATCTATTTAAAAAAAAGAAACTATTACGATAATACTATGCAAAATATAATGTTTATGTTGTCGTAACTCATTTTATTTAATCATAAATAATTTTTGACATGATTTCGTAGACACAATAGATTTATCTCGTTCAAATTTTCAATTTTGAATTCTCGAAGCGTGGATATCGTAAAAAAAATCATATGATATAAGAACTTCTTCTTTTTGAAGTGGGTTTAACAAACTTATACGTAGCCACCTTTGCTAATATTATACATGTATACTAGTGGTAAAGATGGTATATTAGTACAGCGGTACTAATATTATATGTTATATTTAACTGGCCCGTTGGTGTAGTGGTTAGTGCTCCTGACTGGAAAACCAAAGGTCGTGGGTTCGATTCTCACCCAGGACAAAATATTTATGCGCTGAGCATAGGTATTTGTTCTGTGTCTGGGTTTTAATTATCTATATAAGTATATATTTAAAAGTATGTAAGTAGTAATCAGTTGTCTGATTACCATAGTACTGGCTCTGCCTAGTTTGGGATCAGATGGCAATGTATGAGATGTCCCATGACATTATTATTATTATTATTATATAAATCTGAAAACGTATGTCCTTAAATTTTTTTTTTCTTCCATGTATCGATTGGATAACGTAGCGATACGATTTATATAGACGTATTTCTATATAGACGTAATTATGACACACAATGTACTCTTTATTCTAAAAGACATTAAAAATTTAATGTGACAAGTTTTCAGTCCTACTTCATCCTCATTTTTAAACGCCAGATAAGCTGCAGGAATTACTCATTCGGAAATTTAATCGAAACCTAATTATGTGAAATTTAATCGTTAGTTAATCAACGCAGGGCTCGATTGAGAAGTCAAACATCATATCACATTTCAATTAATTTTCCATTTGATTGAAATCCTTATATGAGTTAAGCGAGCTTTGGAACGGAAATTATTGGAAGTCGGACATTACACTATGAATGTTTGCAATGACTTCAAAGACTTATTGTTATAGCAAACGTTTTTCATCTTTTATACGCTTGTTAAAGAGATGAAATGTTATTCAATTTTTTTCTAATTGTTTTGAAATGAAAGAATATTATTCGTTACCAGAGTCTTTAATGAATTTTGTGTACGTCTTAAATGGATATTTCCGAGATTTTTTTAATTGAGCACAACAATGAGTCTGGAATGAAATTTGTACAGTAACTTTTGCTCAATAACTAAAATATAAATCTACTAATTATTTTGAAACTTAATAATCAGTTTAGCAAAATTAGGAAATTATTTTACGAAATAAGTTGTAGAGTAAAAATGTTACCTGTAAACAAGGTTGGACTTACCTGTAGACAACAACTTTGGTCTATTGTTCTAGACACAATCCCCTTCCATCAATTTACTTGAACTTAAATTTATTCCAAAATATGAAGGAAGTTTATGTCAAAGGCACAATATAAAAATTATATGAGAAAGAATTATGTAAAAGTTAATAAATTGTATCCTAAGTCTTTAGTACTTAACCGATGACGATATAAAGTATATAAATATTTAATATATTGTACAGGAGTCCATTAGTATGGGATATAAAAATATGCAATAATTTACCATCAATCGCAATACAATGACATTCTAGGACATAAATTGTCTTGAAAAGGTGGTAACAGAGGGATGAAAGCATAAATTACTGTGGAAAACCTAAATCTTAACCTTCTACGAAGCAGGTATTGATCTATATGCAATATATTTTAAAAGAAAAAATGATGAATGGCAATAATGCCTACTTCTCGTTATCATTTTCAGTTAAACACGAAAGTTATGGTCAAGTATTCACAGGAATATTTATCTTTCATGCTTGAGAAACAAATGTTCAATCTAGTAACATCAAGCATTAAAGCTGAAACATTTGTTTCGAGGTCGTGCAATTTCCTTGCAATGTAGCGTGCACTAAATATAATCTACTATCAATGTTTGCAACATGAGTGTCATAAACCCGTTAAGTACGATACACTCGGTCGGCGGCAATTGGACGCCTAACACCCAAATGACAAATTCATTCGACCCAGTTCGATGGTGATATGACAACTCACCATGGTTGATAAATTGAAGTCATGCTGTAGCGTAGCGCACTTTTAATCTTAGATATAGAATTTTGAATTGACAAAGCAAATTGAACTTTACTTTTTCTAGTATAGTTTCTACAGATACAGAGATCCGGTTTGCGTACATTTTTTTGCCATTCATAAAGCAACAAAAATGATCCTGTTAAATATTTTTGTTACTAACATTTTTTTGTAAAGAACAGATCAAAATTGAACAATAATAAATAAAAATCTACACTTCTATTATATAATATGAATGATTGCTAGATTTAAATTGTGTGGTATTAATTTATATATTTTATGATTTTGTTATTAGCCGAGATAGAATTCACCACGTATATAACTAACTTAGTGACAAATTTACAAATCAAGGCTATAAAAGACATTTGACTCGTTATATATATTTAAGCGACAGTGTAAAGTTATACAGTGGTAATGATACAAGGTATAAACTACACTTTTGCCTCTTGCCGTTTCTTTTTCTTTTTAATTTTAAAGATAATCGTAAATTTTAATATATTGTTATGGTTTATATTCTCATATGTAATATTGAAAAATTTTCTGTGAGTTAACACGTCGCTGTCATAAATTGATTGCTTATATTACTGCACTTAGAGATCTGCGCTTTTGTAATGTCGCAGCGCCATTCACATCGCGAGACGGCACTTGACACTTGGCACTTAAATCCAGTATCAGTGGTCTTTCTTTTTCTTGAATGCTCATCCAGATGTAAGAGGTGCTCTCAGTGACTTACAGAACGTGACCCAAAATTCTTACTCGCATAACGGTTTTTAAACAGTCATTCTCAAGGGGCGTTATGTTTTATAAAAGTATATCGCACTTATCTCTACGTATTTACAAACAAATCCGTCATGTATAAATAATATTTCTTATTACTTTGATGTATAAAAGCAGGTAGGCAACTTACTTAATCGTATGCAATAAATAAAGTATGTTTGTAGTATACTATAAGTATTCTTTGTGTGATTTTTAACTATTTTTTTAGTCTTCCTCTGCTGCAAAAACCATAAGAACGCACATGGATGGCTACTAGGCATTCGTTACAAGACAAGCACAACAAATACATGTATAAAGTCCACAAAATACAGCAATAATTTGTGAATAGGTTTTATTTTATGTTTATTTCCTTGTCTGGATCCTACGATGCACTCTGTGCCATAATATTAAATAATCTCACTATTTAGGCGGTAACAGCTAATTAAATTAAAGTTCAAAATCCTTTAGGTTCTTATTTGAAGCAAAATGTTATTGTAAATTGGTAAGTTGCCAAGGCACATGCAAGTTGCAGCTCCAAAGCTTCCATAGATATAAAAACGTAAGAAAGTAAATGTTTGTTTTCTTCTTATATATATTGTACATTCATTTTAATTTTCAGATTGTGTTACAGTATAAAAATTCAATATACAATGTACTTTTAAATCCTAGAGCAATCACAGTCGGTATTAATGGAACTACTATCAGATCGTTAAGCGTTCCCTCGCGACCTACTCGTTCTTATGTAATGCGAGGTCAGTCGCTGTTATATAACTTTTATATAAAAGTTCAAAGATTTTTTTCTTTTATTCTAGACTATTTTCGTTTTTCACTTTTTACCCTATCCACTGGACTGGTTTTATCGTTATTTTATCTAATTTACAGTATTCGTTTATACATGAAAATTATAATAATAATAGATGAATGGTAGGACAACATATACATGAAGGGTATAAAAAATGATTATAACAATAGATATAATTATGAAAACATTTTTGCTATTATTCCGTGGTTTAATGGCCTTTCAGAATTAGACTTTGTTTAATAATCGTTATTTTTACATCATAATTCGACTATGATAAATATTGGTTCAAAAAGATTTCGTACTATATATGTATATGATGTGTATAATTATTTCTAACACTATACCATGTGACGTCTTAAAGATGAACGGCTATAAACTGTAAATCAGTGCTATAAAATATACAGACATATTTATATAAATAAATATAGCAGTCTTTGTTTTATGTAATTTAATTTTGTATTGCTAATGTATTTGAGACCAGTGTAAATTATGTACCTACTACTCTTGGATATCAAGAACTTCTAATCACAGTGGGTATTAATGGAATGTGGTAACTGTCTGTCCATTAAGTGCTTTCATTGCGAATTATTTGCTGGTTCGGTTACTTGTAATGCCCGTGTTCAGTCTATTTTACTTTATAACATTTATTTTCTTATGATCGGATAGAAAGAGAGATCAATTTTGTGTTGAGTTCTGTGAGGTCGTGGTACTAATCCGGTTCGAGCCGGCCCATTCAGCAGCGGGAACAGCTGCGTGGCTCTACCACC
>DWHO01005427.1:0-10323 GCA_018247575.1 Eurytides lysithous rurik | reverse complement strand
TCTTCATTCCAACAATGTGTCGTGTTTTCGTGAACAATTCATATTTAAATTTGTATGTTTATTTGCCAATTCATTATAAAAGTGATCTTATGTATTTTAGTGAATTTACAACTCAATACAAAAAATCATTATAATAATTTTATTTCCTTTTATTTTTCTAGATAATTTTGAATTTCATTCACGTGCTTTTACAGAGATATCTTTAGTAAGAAAATTTATATAAATAGATTATTTTCAAATAAACAGCATAATGAATTGGTTAAAATTAGTAAAACCAAATCCTCTCAAACTCCAAGTGCTTCTTTTAATTTCAAGATTTTCGCTTAAAGAACTCTATCCCCCTTTTTTATAATATTAAAAAATATTATTCTAGAAAAGCGAAATGGTGGGAATTTAGTTCAGATATGTTAGAGGCTTAAAAATATCATAAAAATATCAACAAATACAAACAAAATCCACTAAAGACTAACAGCAACACAAAAGAACGGACTAAATTCTTACACACTCAAATTTGCGCCATTTACTTAATTCATCTATACCTGATCTTAAAGTTGTAAGACTCTCTTGAAGAGTCTGTTTGAGGTGGTACTACTAGTTATTACATTGCTAGTTATTCTGCCTTCAATGAAAATTATCGATCAATGTTCAATGAAAAAGTATCGTTGGTGTCGTTTATCATAAAGTACACATAATTCTCGTTCGCCACCTGCTAAAAATTTTGCCTGTAATGCCACCCTCACCCTGGTACTCCTGAGCTGGGAGGCTACCGATATGTTTACACAAGTAGCACCCCAAAATAGAATCTTCTAACTGGCTTCCAACTAGGTCAAGGTCGATCCGATAGTTCTTAGTTTCTTTTTTAATTTTATTTGCTGGCATCTTGAAATATTATATTTATTTGTTAAAATTCATCCTCATCAATTAAATTTAACAATAATATAACACTTACCTATTATGTCGGAACCGGAAGTTGTAGTCCTGCCCTTTTTGCTAGATATCTCAATATACTCAACTGGCTGAAACAGTTACCAATTTTAGTTTTTAGGTTAAAGAGTTCAGCTGTGCCTCAACATAGGCTTAGCTGTTTTTGGTAGTAATAACGTAAATACGTAACTTAGTTTTATTAAGGTTGAAACAAATAAAGGAGAATTCATTGCTATTTTAACAATATCTCAGTAAATGCTTATCGAACTAAAATGAGATGTATCAATTTTTGTTACCAACCAAAAATCCTTCTACAGCTTTTCTATGTCGAATTTATATAGGAGCCGTAGTAGCTCAGTTTCCGGGCGCTCGCTTTTAATTAAATATACTCGAGCAACCTGAGTTCGACTCCCGGTGCCGGCACCAATAAATTTGTTAATTTATAATTAGCAAATTTAAGTGCTGATTTACCACGTGCTCGACGGTGAAGGAAAACATCGTGAGGAAATCCGCATATTTAAGAAACAATAAAAAAAATTCTCAAATGTATGCAGTACGCCAATCCGCAGTGGGGTCGCGTGGCGGTCTGTGGCCTTATATCCTCTGTATAGAGGAGGCCTGTGCCCAGCAGTGGGATATTTATAGGCTGTTACTCCTTAACTTATTAATATTTGTAAGGTCGTTTAAAATTCTTTAACCAACATTTTTTATGAACATGCTGAAGATGATGATGATCGTACTGGATACCTACAATAAACTAATGCTTGAATAAAATATCAATTTTATTTTTTAATAACATTTTTTAATAATATACTATACACACAAACAGCAACACTGCAATGTAAAATATGTTTTGAAAAATAATTTTTCAATAGACTTTTCAGCCAATCTGCGATAAGGCATTTTGTAATATCTCCATTTATTAATGAATAGAACTGGATAATTTCTAACCTTTTACAGATGAATAGACTTTCAACGAGCGTAGTCCGTTAATATTTGATATTCATATTCCCGGTAATTGATTCTTTAGTGCAGGCATTTCTTATTCGAATCGGGCACCAAGAGATCATTTCAATTTATTTTAACTTAATGCGCCCGAACGCGAAACTGCTGAAGGAAACGGAGATGTAAAGCCAACTTTGCAGACTACGAAGAAAAGGTTTAATAACGTAAATAAGACAAGCGTTTCGTTTTTGAATCATAATTATCCAAACTCTTACTTATAGTTTCAATCACTTTTAATCGTATATTGAATTAAGTTGCTCTGATAATTTTATTGAAAGGCTTGCCCAAGGCTGGCCATGAGTAGGTTATAAATTTATGGTATTTTCTCATTATGCAAATGGAATTCCTTGAATAGAAGCAATATAAGTTGCTTCTTATCCCTAATATTATAACTATGATATAAATTATAACGGTACGTACCTTCAGTCAAAGGACGAGGAAACAATGACAGAATAGGAATTAATATTGATAAGGATTTTAATACTTACAACTAACGCTGATACCGATTACCTTTTTTTGTGTCTTTAAAATACGGTTGATATTCGTGTAGGAACAAGATTGGCAAAGGCCCTAAGTGATAGGACTCTCAAAAAGCCCTCTTTGGCCATCACTGAACAGTTATGTGTAAGTATGACTATATTCCAGTTTCAATGGCATTATTGCCAGCATAAGTATATATGCATAGCCACGCCAGAAATGATGCATATAATGTCTGGGCATAGTCATAGACCATCTTATATATCTGGGTAAAGCAATGCGGAGTTAAACAGTTTGGTACTTGTGTTTTTACATTTCGTAATACTGTGTGGAAGGATTAGTACGGACGACTGAAGTCTTTCGTTTACCAACAGGTGGATGACCAGCTTTTTTTAATAATGATGGAATGGGGTGAATGACCGTTATTTCAATAAAGTCCGTTATCGTTGAGCCAAGTATCTGAAGTTTAATCTTGTAACGGTTAAGAGATAAGACGCGACCACAATATATAATTTGTAGATGTTCATGAGCGTAATTAATTAATCGAAAGAAATTAGGTACCTATTCTTTACTCTCGTTTTTTTTTTTGAAAACTGTTGCCTTCATTGTAAAATAGAAAATTTTTGTATTACAAAGACTTTTTACATACATAAAATTCACACAGACAAACGCCCAGATCCATAACAATCAGCTGTTCGTATTTGTTTTGTGTTTTTATCGTGATTTTCAGAATCGAATCCACGACCTGCGACGACGAAGCCAATAAGTTAGCAACTGTGGCAAACGGGTCATCATTATACCACTTACGTTATGTACGTACCATGAAACATGTTACTTCTTGATGAGTTCATTTATGTACAAAAAGTTTTTAGATAAATCAGGTTATAGATTTGTAAAAAAGTAACGGTACATATTATTAGTCAATAAAAAAATAAAGTTGACAAAGAGCACGTATAAAGGTAAGTGAAAACGAATATAATAGACAATTCAAACAACGGAGGCGCGTCACTATTTGTAATCGGAAATTGAATCTGTCAGATACCGGCACAGCCTTGATCCATTGTTTATGCGACAAGAAAACGCTTTTAGGGAGAAAAACATTACTATCGGTGTACATATTGTTTACAGGGCCCCCACTCGGGATTTAGTTGCAAGGATCTGTTATCGATACCTTCTAGGAAAATAAACATGTCTGGCAATGTTTAGTGTAGCGAAGATATCTGTGTTGCGTAAATAAATAATCAAGTGGAACCGTAGGCGGACGAGTTGGGATGAAATGAATTAGAGTGAAAAAGAAAATAAGGCTGTTTTGTCCATATATTTGTCAAAAGGCTTTAAGAGGTGTATGCGTCCTTGAGGGAATGGTAAAGTAAATTGGCACTGAAGTGAATACTCGTGATTGTATTTACTGTACCAATAATTTAACGAGCCTGGTGAATTGTCTGGTTACAGGTGTGGTTTTATCGGCTTTGCTGTCTTACTTAATATATTTATGTATATTAAAATTTTGACTGAGTAGCATCAGTGCTTATACGTTCTATCTTAATTTTTCATCTTCTATCTTTATGTTATGGTTAAATTTGTAAAGATTTAAATAAATCATGTGTCGGAAACAATTTTTTTCTTAATCAATACTGTAAAGGAACACGTTTGTTTTATCTTAACGCATTTACGAGTTATAAGAAATTTGCTGAAATGGGCATGAGACCCTCTGTTCGCGTAAATCGTTATTTCATTTCCTAGTAAAACTAAATGTATGTCAAACATTATTACATTTACTAGGAACGACTACTCCACTAGCACTAAAAGGGTTATGCGATACGCCTATAACGCCACTTGGCCATTTTCAAATTATATAACTACAGAAAGTCGAGCTACGTAATGGCTTTGCCTCGTAGATATTTATTAGATTTTTTTTATTATAATCTAACTCTTAGTGTGCGTCTAGAAAGACATATGTATATGCTGGAGTTAAAGCTTTCTGAAGTCACCGGAGCTGCTAGTTATTTTTCTTAAGTGGTCCTCACCACTCTCTTTTGAGGAATGCTTCCAAAGTATTGCATAATCAGTTATAATGTTACTAATCAGTATCATGTGAGCACTACTACGTATTAACACATTCACTGCTGACCCAAAAAATCGTTCACTACAGCGATGCGACATTCCACTTTTATAATTCTTATTTGTTAAACAAAACACATATGTATATGTGTTGGCCGCCACCCGACAGGAAAACACACCGGTGTGTTTACCGCACTGCGAGACGTGATTTATTTCGAACACACATTGGTGTTAAGCCGCACGGAGTTTTTTCACACTACAGGTGCGTATCAGCAGTGAATGTGTTAAAAGGGTAATGTTGCCGTAATTACTGGGCATATAGACCATCGTCATACATCTCTGGAGTTTACTCTTGTTCAGCTGCCTCCGTGGCCTAATGGTATAGGCCCGTGCTTTACAAAACGGAGGTCGTGGGTTCAAATCCCGCGGAGGGCAAGGACTTTGTGTTGTTGTTTCTTAGTTAGATTACGGCATTACGGGCTGATCACCCGATTGACTCAAAAGTAAGATGATCCATGCGTCGGATGGGCATGTAAAAAGTCGGTCCCGGCTTCATGTCGACGCCATTTAGCGGTGGCTTGGAGAAGTCGTTATTAAGAAGTCGGTTTAATATCACCGCCTCTGCGCTTTACCTCTCTCCAGTCGTGTCGGTTATCCGTCCCATCGGGCTAAGAGAGTAAAAGGAAGAGTGAGTGTCTGCGCAAACGCTTGTGCACTATAATATATCCTGCGCACTTGTCTGATCTCTTGTAGATCGGCCACCGTGGACGGATTCGGTTGGGAGGACATCGTCATCATTACTCTTGTTCATAAGCAGGGTCTCGTGGAGCCTATGATACTGCGTGGCATACTGCTGTAGTGTTTCAGATGCACAAAGTGCTCTCGTCTTGACTCTTTGTCTCCTAAAACCCGTTCTCACACAAAGTATTTACCTTCGTCCATGGACAGCTGATCCCAAATGGCAACTTTGGTGCCGGCGGGGTCACTAAGCGCGACGTAGGCTATTTCGCCGCGGACCAATCGCAGATCGTGGTCCAGGGCCAGTATCCAAAATGTAACTGCAACGAAAATTTCGAAGTCACACAATTTGAATTGAAAGAAGTTTATGTATAAGTAATAAATAAGAGCGAATATCAATCTCACGTATTTCCTGTTTATACAATATATGTCTATATATATATATATATATACAATATTGACCATAGATTTATAATTATTGAATTAGGTGAATAATTCACGAAATTTTTATATTCCTTATTTTCTTGAACTGAAGTATTGAATAAACAAATTAATGCGATAGGTGCGTGTGCATTCTTATCCAACGTCAGTTTCATACATAAATTATGTAATCTTGAAGGCATGAAATTTGTTATTTGCTCTATTAAGTCAATTTCAATTTCAAAATTTCCCAATAATCTGTTTGTTAACGCTTCAAAGTTTAATTACACCGTGCCCCCTAAATGTTATAACTTTTAAATAGCTTGGTACTATTTACGTAAACATCAGGAACGTCAAAATTGTTACAACCCTACGGACTTGTTCATATTCATAGGATAATAAACTTTATCACCGAGCGTTAAGAAACATTTCGACCTTGATTTAAACGGACTCTTTCGATTCGTTTAATCACGAAACGTTAATTTAAGTATCGCGAAGATACAAAATAAAGTCATAAAACAACTTGGCTTTCAGCAGCAGTCAGTAAGGAGAGGAAAAATGTTGTGCGAACTGAAATATATTCTGCACGGGTACGGAGAAAATTATTGTACAAAGCGTTTACGTCGGAGGATTTATATCGATGGAATTAATAAAACGTCCGCAGTTTTTGTTATTATATTCTGATAATGAATTCGCATTAATATTGTCGATTTAACGACCGGGCGCAGGGAAATTCAATTTGCGAGTTTTGTTTTAAATATATGGTGATTTATATAAAGCTTTCAAACGTCGAGCAAAGTAATACGAGTGTAAAAAAAAACTATTGATTAAAATAAATGTTCCATGTCGTAGATTATACTATGCATTCTATTCATTCGTTGATTTAGGAATATTATCGCGTTTAATTTGATTTTAGAAATGTCGATGTCGTATTTAACCTAGGCTACCTTGTAAATTGTCTCTAATCCGTTACCATAGACTTTGCAATATTGGCAATTTAGTTTTTACAAAAACCAATTAGTTTTATTAATTCAACACGTTTGGTTGACCCGAAACAATGTCAACTGTGTTGCGATTTCTGGTAAGAATACTTAAAATTTAGTCACCGACTAAATAGCATATCGGTATACACTAATTAGTTATTATATAGATGACTAAGTGTTCTAGATTCTCTGATGACTAAGTGTTCTAGATAGTCGACTGCTCTTTCGTGACGAGTTGTAGGTTTAATCCCATGACGTAACTAAAATTTGTGGCCTGAATTTAAATTGTAGATAGTTGTTCCGAGTCTGAATGTATTCGCCTTGACGATTTTTTGTTTGTCAAAAACCCTTTGCGCCATTTATTGTTACCTAGAACAGCATACGTTTTTATTAAAAAAAAAAGATGAAGCATAGCATATTATTAAATTATCGCTGTAGTAAAAACGTTTAATTTATTAAATTTGACAGATTTTGCCGCTATTATTTTATTTTAATACGATATTCATATACTTGAATCAGATCAAATTAGGTTTTCCGTTGAAGCTAGTCAGTCCAAAATCAAATCAAACTATGCTGTTTTAATTCAGAAGTTGCTATTTAATACCACAATAAGGTGACCAAAAGTTATAAATTCATCACACTTATCCCAAAATACCATTACAATGTTATAAAGACAATTTATACATAAACGGTCACAAAAGCAATTGCCAGGGAGTTGTATGGACTGTTACACTGTAATTAATTACACGCAGTAACACCCGGTTTACGTTCAAACTAGAACAATAAACCGAAAGTTAGCAATAGTTGAACAAGTTGCCAGAACCGTCGGCTTTGATTCGCAAATTTGACCCCCAAAACATTTTTACGTGCACAAATGTTACTGAACTGAATCGATTGGACTAAAATATGTTGGGCTAAAAGGTAACTTAAAGGTAAATAATGCATTATAGTAAATAATAACATGGATGTGTTATAATATAAATAACATATAGTGGGTATAAAGACGGCGTATCTACACCGTTTTCAGTTAGATCAATTACATATTTAACATTTTTACAAAATTCCTAGGTAGAGGTCTACGTACTTTTAGAACTGAATATATGAAATAAGTTATTACGCTTTGACTCTACAGTGCTGTGTAGATTTTTTTTTCTGGTAAAAAATTGAGCAACTTTTCTACTAATGACCATACTACAAGGAATCTGCGATAAAAAGGCCGTCAATTTTAACCTTTTTCTCAGAGGATCTGAATTTTACAAAGACTAATAATAATAATATATTATGTGTTTGGGGTTACAAAATGTTATAAATAATGTTACATCCTAATGCTGCGTCTGAATATATAGATATATTAATAATTGGGTTTATTATCGACACTGAGCTCAAATGAAATATTCGCTACTTAAACATAGTAACTGAGCTAATTTATAATATTTTTTTTATAAAACGTATAAACTGATTTACGATAAATCCTGCTTAGTATTAAACATATGTTCGCAGTACAAATCGCAATCTCAATGAAATTGCTGAGGAAACTCTAACGTTTTGAAGAAACCTTGCGATATACCGTTTATAAGAAAAATACGCACAATTAGGGAGAACTAAAAAACTACTTGTCGAATCTCGCTAAAATTTATATGGAACCGCAGAACAAGCACCAGATTTTAAATATAATAAAAATCATCAATATCGGTACATCCAGTAAAAAGTTATTGGGACACACATAAAAAATACAGTCGAATTGAGAACCGGAGGAGGGTTTTGAAGTCGCTTAAAAAGAAGACCATCTGATAAGTTCTCTTACCAGTTTCTCCTGGTCTGTAATGATGGCGGGCAGGTCGCACGATCACGTCCCTGACCGGTCCCAAAAGTCTGATGACGCTGTGACTCTTAGCTGTGCATTCATCATTGCCGACGCAACCGACCGTCGTATGAAGGGTGCAGTGAGATGCCGGCGACGCTGGTATCTTAAGCGAAATGATGCCATAACCTGAAACAAAATAAAAACGGTCAGCTCCGTTGACAGCATTCAGTACGATTCAGGAATTAATCATAGATATGTTTGGCATTTCTCGTGCATTCCTAAACCATCGCAGACAGTTTCTTCGAAGACAACTTCGGCAGTAGATATTTAAATAGAGCTGGTATGGTACATTTAAATCCAAATAAGGCTCGAGGGTCTTCGATACTTCGACAATAAAAGCGTTTGGAGCACCTCCAAATGAGAAAGACGTCGACGAAAATTCAGAATCCGTTCGACAACCGGACCCTGTGAAAAGGTAAGAGTTATTATATTCCGCAAGTAGCGGATGAGGTGATTGCGTTGTAATTTAATTTACGAATTTTTTACTCAATAAAAATCCTAATAATGTAGAAAACACAGGCTACTGGTTCCAATAGATTGATCAAAAACATAGTATAATGTACATAATTTTAAAAAGCAAATATTTAAAGAAAAATGTATGCAAAGTTAATGTAAACATTCGTGTATTCATTCGTCCATAACATATGACAAATTGTTTCTTCATATTTCTTTAATATCTTGTTTGGCTGTATTGATATATAATCGATAGGTTTTTCCTCGTATTATTTCGGATGGAACTTACCTAACTTATTGGTTTCATCTGAAAAAATCGTAATATTGTCTGATGAGTGTTAATAGCTATTATTGTTAGTAAAAGAGACGTCTTTACGCACAACAAAAGAAAAATAGATTAAAATATCAAGCAACACCAATCTCTGTTAACTGGTAAGTTTATATAGCTATTGTTATGCTTATTTTTTAAACTAACCTTCTAAAGATAAATCACTTCATCATTTAATCGATAGTTTTAAAGAATAGACGTCAAATAAAATGACGATGATGATTATTATTTTAAAGGATTCAAAAACATTTAAATCAGTTAAAAAATTTTTTATATGCATGTAATAATTTAGTAAAAAGGTTTATCTTCATGTTCTGTATCAGTGAGGAACTGAACATATAACTATCTCTTACAATCCTTGCGTTAGTCACGAAACCTATTATAGAAAGTGTCAGTCAAACATACTCTGTAACGTATACCCGGGAACGTTTCCACATTGTGACATGAATAGTAGTTGAGTTTAGATTACCGGAGTTTCGCAGTTAACACAAGTCTTCGTGTTTCGTTTCGAATTATTGTAGAAATGTTTGTCTCACGCTCAATTTGTAATGGCTGAAGGAAAAGTATATACTACATAATTTTACTTTTAATACTATATATAAAAAATCATGTGTGTTATATAAGCTACACTATCGCATTGGGTTACCCTGTTAGGATAGTTGTAGAGGAGTGTAAATAAATAAATAAATATTTTTTCAAGAGTTTTATTAATTTCTTCTATTTAACTGCTAATGTTTCTTTTTTATATTTTATATCGCTCTAATTGCTCTAATAGTAAGCTTCTTCAAATGGTTCCACACATAGTTATGGTCCTGCATAGCTGTAACTATTATGAGTGGTGGTAGAGGAACGCGGTAGCGTTCGCTGCTGCTGAATGGGCCGGGTCGAACCGGTAGAGCCACTACCTCAGGGAAAGTTGGCGTAAAGTGGATACATTTGTGCTTCTGCGTTTCGTCCGGTGAGTCAGGCGGGTGGTGCCCTCCTTTATTTTACATCCGGGGGGGGGGGGGGGGGGGGGGGGGGGGGGGGGGGGGGGGGGGGGGGGGGGGGGGGGGGGGGGGGGGGGGGGG
>DWHO01005426.1:0-10323 GCA_018247575.1 Eurytides lysithous rurik | reverse complement strand
AATTAAGACGTCTTAATTACTAAAAAATACTTTTAAATTTTTCTTCTTTTTACAATTTCTAATATTATAAAATGTGAAAGTATTAAATTTTTATTTGTTGACTCTTACTATGGTTCTGCTAAGTATAATTGAGGAAAGAGTACGACTGCTTAAAAAACTTGAATTGATCAATGCTCGCTGTCTAGGCTTAATAATTGCTCCGAGTGGACAATGTAACATTTTTTGCGCATGAGATTACCCGATCATAGCTGTTAAAAATAAATAAAAAGTTCTCTTATTTTTGTCCTTTATACATGTATTAATAATGGCAAATGCATTCTATTAGCAACTTTTATGTTTAATGTTTTTTTTCTTAGAGTTTAGTATCAAAACGAGCGAATCGTGCACTTGATGATGAGCGACATTAATGTCCATAAGTAGATGCCCTTGTAATCACGAGAAAATGCTCTGCTTGCCACCTATATTCATATAACCCATATTACTGCTTTACGACAAAGTAGGCATCTTATCATCATCCTTATTAACTTTCCAAATATAAAAAAAAATTACAAATTTCTGTTCTCGTTTTTTGATGTACTAGGTTATAAGTAGGTTGAATCAAAAGGCGTAAAGCATTTTGATTCAAGTTTTCAATGCTTACTCTTTTATTCGCTCTTATAAAATTTTTGACACTACTTATAGTCTTGTCTATATTAGATTTATGATATTAAATATTACTGGTATTTTGATTAAGGACAATTTCTTTCAACTCATTTCTGGTGGTCTCGTAACGTACCCTAGGTAAACTGATACCTGGTAAGTTGTTCCAAAAAATATATATTTATATATATAAAATAACTTTTAAACAACTCAATTTATAGTAATTTCCTCGGTTCGGTTTTCTGTAACACTCTATACGTAAAATATCTCCAATCAGAGCAGTTATTTTTATTACTGACAGTTATGTTGCTTCTATCCGAACGTTTATGTTACTCGGCAATTTTTTGACATAAGTGTAACGTGAAAATCCAGATTTGTACATTGATCGAACGTACTCCTATTGTTGAGTGTTTGTTTTAAATTTTATTAAAATTGCGTGTAACGGTCACGATACTAATAAAATGGCTCCGGTCGAACAGGATGTTGAAATGAAAAATGCCGATAGTCCTGCGGGTGTGAGCGATGTTGAAATGAGTGAAGTGAAAAAAGATGCCGATGTACTCACTGTTCAAGACTTACGGGAACATGTCAGGCAAATTGACAAAGCTGTGTCGTCGAAGGAACCGAGATTTGCAATGCGGGTGTTACGGTCTATTCCGAGTACAAGAAGAAAGTTAAACGGTAATGTTCTTCGTGCAATAATAAATCAACTCTATCCATCAAGTTCGGAAAAAGAAACTTTACTCGCTTTTGTCGAGAGTCCTTTACCAGGGGCCGTAGAGATTGAAACACCTCGATCAAGAAGTGCTCCGAAAACCCCGGTTCCAGAAGTAGATGTTTATATCCATCTTTTAATCTTATTACGTTTGTTAGACACAAACAAACTGGAAGAGGCCACTGAGTGCTCCCAGCAATTAATGAACAAAGTAACAGCACAAAACAGAAGAACTCTTGATTTGATAGCAGCTAAATGCTACTTCTATCATTCTCGTGTATTTGAACTTACTAATAAACTGGATTTGATCAGAGGATTGTTGCATGCTCGATTGCGTACTTCAACCCTTCGAAATGATTATGAGGGACAAGCAGTTTTAATCAACTGTTTATTGCGTAATTATCTCCATTACTCTTTATACGACCAGGCTGACAAATTAGTCAGCAAGTCTGTCTTTCCAGAAAATGCTAGTAATAATGAATGGGCAAGATTCTTGTATTACCTAGGCAGAATAAAGGCAGCCAGATTAGAATACAGTGATGCACACAAACATTTAGTGCAAGCTTTAAGAAAAGCTCCACAAACAGCTGCTGTAGGATTCCGTCAGACTGTGCAAAAGTTGGCTATTGTAGTTGAATTGTTATTGGGTGATATACCTGAACGTGCTATATTTCGTCAAGCTCCACTAAGGAAGGCATTGGCTCCATATTTTCAATTAACACAAGCAGTTAGATTAGGAAATCTACAAAGGTTTGGGGAAGTTCTTGAGAATGATGGACCTCAATTCCGTACAGATCATACTTTTACATTGATCTTGAGATTAAGACAGAATGTTATCAAGACTGCAATCCGTTCAATTGGCTTATCATACTCTCGTATATCTCCTAAAGATATAGCAAGAAAATTAGGTTTAGATTCTGCTGAGGATGCAGAATTTATTGTTGCAAAAGCCATAAGAGATGGAGTTATTGAGGCTACTCTTGATCCTGAAAAGGGATATATGAGCAATAAAGAAAGCTCTGACATCTATTGTACTAGAGAACCTCAATTAGCTTTCCATCAGAGAATTTCATTCTGTTTAGAATTACATAATCAGAGTGTTAAAGCTATGAGATACCCCCCTAAATCTTATGGTAAGGAATTAGAGAGTGCTGAAGAGCGTCGGGAGAGGGAACAACAAGATCTTGAACTAGCTAAAGAGATGGCAGAGGAGGACGATGATGGCTTCCCTTAAAATTTAAATTTGTTGAACCTAAACCATTGATTATTGCATAGTTCTAAATTTTCTTAACTCAATGAAAACTGATTGTAACTTAAAAGATTAAAAATGAAAGTGGAAAAATGTAATTTGTGTTTAAATATATAACATTTAAAGGTATTAATTAATGTTCTTTATTTTAAAACATCCTTCATTCTTGTTTATTGATAAGATTACAATATAATTTCTTTATCCAAAAATCTTATTTTAATGCTATATCTTATTTTAATATTTAAACTATGATTTTTATGTTAATGACATACTTATCCTTTATTTTCACAAAATGTTTAAAAAGCTTAATTTTATCAATAGTTCATTCAATTAATTCTTTAAGTGGTTATGAAGTGGGTCATTCTTTGAAAATATGCTATTTGTCAAGATTTTGAAGAAAAATAAAGTAAACAAAATTTGTTGATTATTTTTTACATAAACACTTATGTATATGGCAGATACATAAATATTATGCAAAAGGCCCCTCTTTAACAAAATAAATAAAGCAAAATGAGACCTCCAAAAATTTTAGTTAAAATGGTGATGACCTTTGCATCACAGTCATTACTGTGGTTGAAAATATCTAGGTAATACTAATATTTTATCCACCTAACATCAAATGGTCGAATAAATTCTAGGGTTCATTTATTAACACACAGCCAAAGCTTCCATATTTCATATAAAAAAATAAGATATAGTGATATAAGGGCATACCAAAAAGGGAGTTCCACATTGATGATTCGACTTTCGATCTCGAAAATCATTAACAAAAACTTTAATTGAAAAAATATTTATATGAATAGAAGCTTTGGACTATACAATATTCCCCCTATAACGCGGTAATCGTATTACGCATTTTCATATTATACGAAAATACTCCTAAATAACGCGGAACCAGTCTACCGTGTTATAGAGGGGATTACTGTACTTTTTATAAGAAATATTTTAAAACAATACAATTAAACAGCGGTAACATGAAGTTATATCTCCCGAAAATAGATACATCGATAATATTTTATATAAAACCTTAGAATGCATTGAATAGTTGGCCAGACACCGAAATTGTATATTTTCAAAGAACCAGCCAAATATTAATTTAAAAAATTATGATACTATTGATAATTCATACTTGTGAAACTGTACAATATATGAATAATATTTCCTGTTAAAATTGGTCGGCACAGAAGGTATTGGTTCTGGTTCCATAGTAGTTCATAATTTTTGGCTTTAACTTCTCAGATTACTTATAAGTATTAATTCAAGTACAATAAAGTATTTGATTATTAATTATTTTATACTTATATTTTTAACCCACATTGTTTTTTTTATAACATGATTATTAACTACTGGTTTAAAATTTTGGTTAAAAAAATGTCAATATTTGTTAAAATTGATTGTTTATAGAGTTAGTGACACTGAAACATATTGTTTTATTATTGATTTTCTGCTTAGATACAGAGAGGTAGTAACTAAGCAACCACAAATACATTAATCCATTATTAATATACTATTGCATACAATGTAACAATCTGCTGTACAGAAAAATAAGTGCAGTTGTTTGTCATTTGGAGATTTATTATAAACGAAATGGAGTTTACTCCGGATACTATGAATAAGTTAGCAAAATTATTAAGAGAACCTGAACCAGATGTTTTGCAAGGGGATGATCTTCCTTATTCAGGTATAACAATATTTGGTTATCTATATAACTCAACATGTAATTCTTTTTCATTAACATAAGGTATTTTATATAATCTCTCTTTACATTTGTTAAGTAAGATTACGTTACGATTATTTATGTAACCTATTATATAATAAATAATTGTTAAACAATTCTCATAGTCACAGAACTTTTTCACAGTCCTACTGTGGTATCAGTATAGCATTACAAAACATAGATGATCATTAAAATGTATAGGACAGTTGAATTGTTTTAAACTCTCGCAGTTTTTTTTACTGTGGCGCTGTGGCAAGCATGTCGCTTTCTATCAGAAATGCATGGACTTATTTTTTTGTACTTTATTTGAATACATTATGTTATAGGCATCAACTTCTTTATCAGTCTGATAAATTCACGGGAGGCTCTGAGAAAGAACGAGTTGTTCTCATAAATAACAGAAGGAAAGAAACAATATTTTTATGGATTTGATTAAGTGCTGCTCTAGCTATTTTGCTTAGGAGAAAATGTCAGCAGATGTTCTTCGTTGTTTAGAGTCTAGTTATTTTACTCAAAATGGAATCCACATTCCAAGTGTTTATTTTTTAATTTACTATTGTTATATCAATTTAACCTTGAATTCACCTATATTTTAAATATCCGAATTGTTCCACTCATTTGCTGAACGTATTGCGCCTGAGGAGTAAATATATGGTCCATAATTTAACGTAAAGGCAATTGGTATTTATTATCCAACGGGACATGTTCAGCGTGACTAAATTAGTGAGGTGCTTATTATTATAAATATTGACGGAAAGTATATTCAATTATGTGTTTCTTATGGCGAGTAAGTTACTGCAACTGCATTTCGGAAATACCACACCTGTTCAAGTGCACATTATGCAGAGGCGTCAATCCGGGTTAGCCGACTGTTTGTCTGTTGCCTACGCCGGTCTATTACAAAGCGAGAGATGAAACAAAGTTCTTTTACACAGTAGTAAGCCTCATCGAAAAAAATATGTAAAAGAATGCAGAACTAGCGAAGAGAGTAATGCTTATGTACCTTGAATCTTTAGTAGAAGAATTAGAGTGTCCACTTAGTGGAATTCTCAAGAAATTAATAAAATTAATACCTAAGCATATCACCACTGCAAGATCTCAATATACCATTATCTCATTCTGATTGAATTTTAAATTAGCCCGTGTTACCTACGATATTAAACATCTCATTCAGTGACCATTAACTCAGTAGTGAAGTGTTGAAATGACAGAAATAAAAAAAAACGATAAAAATCATAAATAAATTACACTTTAACAAATAGATATGATTTACAATTGCGACTTTTATATTACAGGCGAAAAATTTAAAGAAAAAAAAACTTTACAAAATTAAAGTTAAAACGCAATTTTGCCGATTAGACAGCTACCATTCCATTCAAACTCGTAAGATTTAGAAGTACCTATTTGTTACGCCTGCTATTATAAAATGTCGATAGCGATGGTTAATCAACTGCGAATATGAATTCTATGTCAAGTTTAAATACTTTACAGTTTTATATAACTGTAATTTCTCCGTAATACAGCACGATACAATGCCTTAATTATATATTTATAATTTTTGCACAACCGATGTAATGTTTAATAAGTTGTAACTTTTTTAGGTCCTTTTATAAAAGTCGTATTGCTAATCTTATTAAGTTATGGTCACCATGTACAGATAATTCTGTTTTAGGATATGAGATAACATCACGAGATAGAAATAAATTGCCTCAAGGCAGTATTTTAAAAAGTAAAGCACCTAAGACTGTAGAAGAGTATGAGGAAGAAGAGGCCGCTGAGATTGAAAAAATCCAAAGCATCACTTGTAATACGGGCAATAAAAAAACTCCCAAATATGAAATGAATTATCAGCAATCTGTCACTGCAGAAGATGTTTACTTACAGGTATAGGCCAGAAATTATTAATGTTCATACAGGAAATGGTCAAACGGTGAACGTTCTAAATAATTTAATTTTAAAATGTATAATTTTTTTCCTAGTTACTAATGCACTGGAAAAAAGTCTTTTCATCAAATTATATTGGCACTAATGTGCACTGTGATTTTGCATTAAAATCATTTAACTCGCAGGGTTTCGAAATACATCCCATAAAACATATACATCATTTAGGCTAAGAGTGTTACATGATAATGTGAACGGATATGTATATAAACGTATAACCTCATTCTATTATAAAATGATTTCAATATATTTTTTTGTCAATGTTTCGTTACATTCAAAGACTTGTCACACAGATTGGCCCGAAAACTCCGTCTTCGGCAAGTTGCGAGAATCTTATCGTGAAAATCAAAATGCCTGGTGACAAGAAGGAAAATGTGGAGCTATCTGTAAACATCAAAAGTGTGACTGTAAATTCGTCACAATATTTCTTAAAGCTCCCTCTCCCACATGAAATTGACCCGGACAAATCGAAGGCGAACTGGGACAAAGACAAAGAATCCCTAATTTTAACTCTCAAGTTAGATAGAGAATTTGATTTTGTTAATTTTTAACAAAATAAAAACGTTGTTACTTTTTCTTTGTACTTATGGTTTGTCATTCATATTTAAGCTTAATAGTTTATTGTCATAGTTATTGAGAATAATCAAGAGGTGTCAAGGCGCCATTTGTAAAGTTCTCGACAGATCAATGCCGATGTTAATTGTGTGAGTTGTAACGTGAGAATCTTTTAGGCTACCAATCTTTATCACGTAAATAGCGATGGCTAATTCACTACTGTTGAGTGACCACAAATATATTTGTATTCTCCGCAATATATAACTTTATTTCATTACCTGTTCCTAATTAAAAATAAATTATTTAGTTAAATATCAGATAAAGCATAAGTTTTTACTTACATTGTTCTGTTACTGTAATGAGAAGGTTGCTCTTGAAATTTTTATGTTTAGTTTTTGCTCATTTTGACTGCTAATGAGTAAATATTTTTCATATGAGTAGTTATGAAAATAATTACAATCTTAAAGTTATAGTATTATGCGCACCTCTACGATAGCGTTGAAAGCAAAACTTTTAATACATTATTGTTTTTCATCAAGAGATACGGTTTGAATATGTTCACCGTCGTTAAATTTTAAAAACCAATCTGTGCAGTTTGCGATAGAGGATCATATTGCTCGCCACCTCGCCAGTACGTGGTCAGCTAAAAGTGAAGTCGCTATTCAATTACTTCATCTCCTGCGTTTGTCGGATTCGGTTGTGAGCGATCGGTATTTCGTTTAACAGGTTAAATATACGTTAAAAATTCTCGGTCAACAATTATAGTTGACGTGATTCATTAATTCTTTTGTAATTTAGTACTGTCAAATTATTAGTTAACATTATCGGCAGTCTGTAAAGAGGTAAGTTTTCGATTTACTTTTTTTTATTAATATCGTTCAATTATAACTAAGTTTTGTAAATTAGTAAATGGCAAATAGGTTAACACTTTAAAATTCTATATAAAGATTTTAAATTAATCAAAAAATCGTGGACAATATTTTCACTGATTAGCCTTTGATAATATTATTAGAACGTTGATGTTTGATCGCAATTGGATATTTTACTTTTTGATTTTCAATACTATCATGATGTAATAGTTTAAAAAAGCTTATGACCTTCGAGTAGGAACTTATAATTTATATCAAATTATGGAGTTCGTTGTATTTTGTTAATGTTGATAATAATGTTTTTTATTATTATTATTATTTCTTATATTATTCGGTATAATTTGATTTTTATATTACTCTAAAACATTAGTGAATTTTTGACTAAGCACTTGTATTTTAATTCTTAGGTCGATATTTAGTAAAATGCTCGTTCATATCTTCTGAACACTGTGCAGATTAAGATTGTCGTGATAATGTTCCTTGGGTTCAATTGGTTAAATTACTAGACTTATTCAGTAGATATACGCTTACATGTTTTAATAGATGTATAAGATAAAATGTTAAAAAAGAAACTCTTCTTCAAGAAATTCTTTGAAACAAATCATATTTTCTGATATTAATGTAGTAATATTACTAAGGGTCTAAATAACTGTAAAAGCGAAGCTGAGGCAATTAAATTGACACGATGTTAGATACTGTACAATATTTTCATCTATCTACAAACTATTTTCTTATTTCATAAAGAAATTTGAGATAATCCTCTGTGGGATATTGGTAACTTTCTTTATAAAAGATAAACGCCTTTATTAACAATAAGATAAATAACTTTCTTTATATATAATATTTACGATAGTTTTATTGCCGTTTATTTCGTTATATTAATAGAAAGCTTCGCCACGTAACCTTTAATTTGCTTGTAAAATGTTAAAAAAAATGAACAAAACGAGAGAAATATTATAGTACATACATGTAGTGCTAATAAGGTTTTGATCTCATATATTTTATTTTTACAACTTTTTTATGTTTAATTTTAATTCTCAAAAATCTATTACAGCTAAGAAGATTCTCTTTCATAATCCGCTTAAAGTTCATTTACTTTCTGCTTATAATATAAAATACATAAAATTGAACGTGCTTTATAAAAAAAAAACAAGTAAATAAATATAAAAGATTGTTTTTTGGTTACTATATAAATAAAAAGAAACAAAATTGACTTTATAACGGTTTTGAAACAGAATAGACCAATAACCTTTACCACTTAACTTACCTTTTAATTTAGGTTTAACTAGAGCACCCGAAATAAAAAAATAAAAGGTTAGTCTGATTTAACAAGTCTGAAATCAAGGTTGTTACATATGAGTGGTAGATACAAATGAGGTGTCACCTCAATTGTTTATACAAGCCCTGATTTTTCCCCTTAACAAATGCATCGTAAAGAATATTAAACTACATTGTATTAATGCTATAAATAACTTAACATGTACTCATTTATCCTTCCTTAATCAGAAAGAGAGCTTGCGTATTTTACTTTTTGCTTATAAATTAAACATTTATACACCATCGCCTTACCAATATTCAAAGGTCCTTTGCTCTTTAAAATTTCATGTTCAAATCTCACTAAATTCATCACTACCTGCCACCTTTTAAAACATCTGCTTATTGCATACAATGAAATTTTAGTGGACTTATTTCTTTTTATTAAAATTAGATGAACTTAGAAGTTGTTTGAATTGTAATATAATATTACTTCAAGTGGTATAATAAATGTAAAAGTGTATTTGACGTCTACCGCTTATACGACAAAATACTGAGAAAGTATGGAAATGATGTAAAACTATCCCGAAATCGAAACTTTTCCCAATAAGGTGCGAGAAAAACCTGTCAATAAAAATTATGAGGCTAATTTAAAAGTAAGATTTATGAAACGTACTGAAGCCTTTGAAAGTAAAACTAAGTAAGACTGTTGATTAAGTGTAAAGAGGGGCATCCTCGTCTTTAGATGGTGTTTTTAATATTTTGTACATGTGTTTCAAGACAAATGAAAGCAGTCACGTGTTGTTTTGCACGTATTAGCACATTGATTATGCAATAAGATCTGGTGATCGGTTTAATGTCGTGTCAGCGACACAATTTGTCATAGAATCAGGCCCGAGAATTAATAAGTTTCATTGCATTAAAAAGATAACCTCAGCAATATTTGTTGAACAATTTAATATTTAACTTAACGATTTATCTGAAACCTGTCATGCGATCGACTGTTTAAAAAGTTTTAAATTCAGTTTATTGCTTACAACATTTTTGAATCAGTTACGCTGCGATGGCAGCAACCGATTTTTACTACACATATTAGGCTTTTGAACAATAAAATGTTCTTCGGACTTTTTATTGTGAAATGACAATAATTCAATACTTCTAGTGTAATTTTATCAGTGTAATTTAAAAAAAAAAAAAATGTATGTAAATGTATATAAGTTATTTTTTTTTTTAAATGTATTAACCGACATCACAGAAATCCTACTTAGTTTTAAGCACGTGTTCGCGGTACAAAATTCAATCAGGAAGAAATTTCTGAGGAAACCTTGCGATATACCGTTTACAACAAAAATACACATAATTATCCCTAATTGACGTACCCGTC
>DWHO01005425.1:0-10323 GCA_018247575.1 Eurytides lysithous rurik | reverse complement strand
GTAGTATATATATATATATAGTATTTCAAACACCTGATGCTCGATAGCCAAAGGAGAAACAATATTATCATTACGGCCGATTTCATACGCGTTTCTCTCTCATTGATAAAATGATTGATTGTAATAGTGTATCATTCATCATTTAAAAAAGAGTTCAATTGAATTGAAAGAAAAAAAGGTTTTATAAGAAGATTTATTTTATATAATTAAAAACAAAACACTTGCGGATATAAAACCAACTAAAAAAAAGTAAACAATCGTTAGTGGTTTTTGCCGATTATTCCGTGTAATAAGTTAAAATCAAGATTAGTTATAGAGCTAAGACTTTTTTCATTAGGACACTTTTAACAAAATAAACGATAGTTATAAATGGACATTTTAGACAGTCACATACTTTATAAACCTGGAATATTTTTAACCTGTCAAATGGCTTAAAACTAGCTTTATCATCATTTAGACGGCAGTCTATTCGGTACTGCCATATAAAATAGCCCATTTTACCTGTGGAGTGGTGTTGAAACCATACTCAGTCCTTAAAATCGCTTTCATTCGACGTCTTCGCTATTAACTGACAGCTTTGCTGATAATTTAAGGCGTGGTACAATATTCCGTTTCGCATTGAGAACTCTATTTATTCTTCAATACTCAGGCGAGGTATGTGGGCACGTTAAAATGATATCACTACTCAATTTTTTTTTACACAAACTGACACGAAAATTTGAATATGAATGGAGATCGATAAGAACATATCAGTGCTAGGCGTGACAAGGCGATAATGGATTCAGTTTCAGACTTTTTTTTTGTAACATTCTCTCATTGTTTTTCTTTTCTTCTTTTTTCTCCGTTTTTGGATATATCTAATTCTACTCAGTTGATGTTAAATATAATCTAAATGTAAAAGAAAATTATCATCATAAATCTATACCAATGAAAGCATGTATTATTAATTTAATTAAATTATTTATACTTTATATAGAATTATTAAAAATGTAAAATCGTGGTTGTAAGTCTGTGCTTTTTAAGCAGCTGCGGGGAACAAGGTGTTTCATTTTTGTATAGCTACAGTTTTTGGAATAGTGTTTGATAAAAGCTACGATTGATCTGACTTGAATACGAAAAGAAAAACACGGTGTACAAAATAAGAAAGAAATAATTTTACTCGAGGTCGAAATATGATAATGAACCACTCTAGCAACACTCGCTATAGACTCAATTTGTATTTTAATTAAGGTTTCTATTTGTTTATTCTTTATTGTAAACCCTTAAATAAGGGTTGTAAGGGCGGGCTCAATGCCAGCATGCATGCATTCGCTGTCATGTAAATTATTTTATTCTGAGTGATAAAATTATTTTTTATCACTCAGAAAGTTTCCAAAGAGAGTAACCAGTTATAAGGATATTTGGGATAAGGGTAGTAGTTTTAATTTTTACATTTATAGTTAAAAATAAAAATCGAACTCAAATAAATCTGACAATACCCTTCTATACATTTCCTATTGGATATGATTGTGTTCATTTTTACATTTTCTTTTGTGTTCACGCGAATATATTATTAAATGAAAAAAATATGAAGTAAATTGGTTAACAATATCTTAAAAACAGCTACTTTCTTTAAGATACTGTTAACGCGTACTGATATACATAGATCGGGCTAAAAATCAATAATTAAAAAATCTCATTCTGCCCCCTGACTACTAAATTATTAATATTCGAACCAGTAATTAAAGTTAGTCTTTTACGCAATATAATCCGTTTATTTGTCTTGTTTTAGAAGGAAGGATTAGTTTGAAGGTAGATATTAATTTAGATTTGTCTAATTGTCTACATTGTCTAATTGAAACAATTCGTTTTAGTCTCCTGCCGAAAATCATAAACGGCAGCATCGCGGGCATAGTCGGCGTCTCCGTGGTGTTCCCGATAGACTTGGTCAAGACCCGCCTGCAGAATCAGACCGTCGGTCCAAATGGCGAGAAACAGTATAAAAGCATGTGAGTACCCCTTTATTTTAGATGAAGTGCCTGATGATAAATAAGACCACACAGAAACTGCTGCACTGCGCTTTTCATCCGGAGATTTAAGGTGTATTTCTAAGCCCAGTAACAACGCAACAACGTCCTTCAAACCGAATCACGGTCGCGCTTACATTATTATGCGCGAATATTACAGCTTGGCACTTGAATAACTAGCTATACAACATTCAGTATTGCCATTTATTCATCTAGGCAGAGCCTATGCTATGGTAATCAGACAACTGATATACATACTTATATATTTTTTAAATATATACTTATGTAGATAATTAACACTCAGACACATAACAAATACCTGTGCTAATTGCACAACTATTTTTGTCCTGTGTGGGAATCGAACCCACGACTTTTGGCTTTGCATTCAGGAGCACTATCCACTACTCCAACGGGCCAGTCAACAGTCCTACTACTTTGAAAATATCTTCATTTAATATTGTATCCCTGGAAATGCGGCATTTTCATGGATCACCGGAATGCCGAACCCGTGGAAAAGTTGACCGACTGTACAACTCCAGGATCACGCTTAATGATTTGCGATAATTAATAAATAAATATAGGCCAAAAATGGTGTAGCTCTAATGTTAAATCAATGGTAATGGATAGATTGATTTCTGAAATGATTGCTTTGCAAGATCTTTTTTTCAATTTCGTGGAAGGTATTGGATTTCGGCGACTTATGCAGTTCATTGCGCCGAATTATCAGTTAAGGGGAAGACAGTTTTTTTACCGAACATATTTGTGGTGAGTTATATGCAACATTAGCAACAAATATAAACGACCGGTTGAAACAATTTGATTTGCGATAATTAATAAATATTGTCCATTTTCGGTTAAGGGCAACCAGGGTTGAGTTTTATAACCGCGACAGCGACGACCGTCGACTGTGACGGACTGGCTGAACTTATCCGTGACAGGAACGATGAAAGTCGACGACAGTGTTGCGACGTATTAATTTTTTTGGGGCTCTCGTGGATTATAATGTTCTGTATGCTAACTGTAACTGTAGATTAGTGATATCCAACTGGACTCTTGGCGGTGGACCTGCGCTCGCACACTCTGTGTGTTAGTGCGAAAAAAGGACAAACTTGTTTAGCGCAGGAACTGAGCAACGAAGAAAACCGATCTAAAATTGATAATCACGCGAGCGATGCCGCAGTCAAATCCTAGCTTTTATACAATTGATTCCCTCAATCGAAAACTTACGGCGTACTAAAAAGACAACAAATGGCAACGTTCTTGAGGTAGAAATTGTTATCGGTCCGTGGCGGTTTAAGTTATTCCAAAGAAAATTAATTATTGTAATGGCAAGCCATTACATTATAGAGCCATGCCATTAACTTCGTAGTTAATTAGGAACATATGTTTTTTTTTTACTTCTATTGGTCCTAGGGGTAGGATTATCTTGAAGTCTTTTGAGGTCAGCTATACTCGAAGCCTTTTTTGGATTTTGTCCCATTTGGTATTACTTTATTTTTAAAATTTTTAATTTCGCACCCATAAGAAAATTGAGAGCTGCTGAATAAATAAGTTCCACGTGTGTAATGTACATCAGACGTCTCATGGTATCACGGCGACACGAGATAATTCATTAATTTTGAATTTGGTTTTTCATCAACACCTAAATAATTTAACCTGAACAACTGCTTTCTGTCTGCAATCTCGGGGTGATAGACACCGCGGAGAGTTAAGGGTAGGTGTGAACTCGGGAAGTTCAAATTTTGTGTGGAAACATGGGCGATCTACTTTTCTTGTCAATTTATTCCCTAAAAAAATTGTATACGATCAAATATTCTTAAAGTATTTGAAAAGAAATTATCAATATAATCTAAAATCATACAGCAATGCCTTAACTATTTGTTTTACCGAAACATGTCTGAAAACATGTCATACATTCATTTATGTTAGTGATTTGTATCGATAAAACGTTGTTATCACACGCGACAGAAATGAATAGGCGGTTAATTAGTCAATCTTATAATAGATTTAATTATCAGTATAAGATAACCTTTATGTCTGGTTTAGTAACTTGTAATGCTATATTCATAATAGACTGTAACAGTTGTTACATTTTGCACTCCAAAGTATTGCGTATTACGTTTTTTGTAAGTCATATTATAAAAGTAATTAATGCTGTTATGCTCGTATAAAACCTTAAGTGGAAATGAGCAAGATAATAAAATACACGGGTCAAAAAGTTGATGAGAAAGACCACACTTGAGCTGTGAAGACGTGACGTGGTATGAAATACTGGAACGCGTTTGTTGGACATAAGTATAAGAGCGAAAGCTGGCTTTCTCTGGAGGAAGCCTCAACTCATGGATTTTTAAATAATAACATTTTTTTTACCTTTACCCATTACAAAATTACACATTACTCAAAAGCCTTATATTTATGTGGCATTAATAGTGGACCACATAAAAACCAAGTAAGAGTGCTTTCGCTTTACTGGAACCCCCACAAAACATCGTCGTGGTGCTATAATAGTGCCAACTCTGATCAATAAAAAAAAATATTTCCAATGAAACCTTTTTGAATGGTGTGATTTTCTTACTGATCAGGTTGGACTGTTTCAAGAAAACGTACAGAGCCGAAGGTTACTTCGGCATGTATCGAGGGTCCGCAGTGAACATCCTGCTGATCACGCCGGAGAAGGCGATAAAGCTGGCGGCCAACGACATGTTCCGATTCTACCTCACGCGCCCCGATGGGTAAGTCCGTTTCTGTTATTTATTTAAAACTTTTAAAACAAACTGACCTATAGAGGTAAAACATCGTGAGAAAACTTGAACATTCAAGAAACAATAAAAAAAATCCTAAATATGTTACGGTGGTAGAACCACGCAGCTGCCCCCGCTGCCGAATGGGCCGGCTCGAACCGGATAAGTACCACGACCTCACAGAAAATCAGCGTAAAGTGGAAGTGTTTTTACTTCCGCGTTTCATCCGGTGAGTGAGGTGGCTGGTGGCCCATCCCCCTCCCCCCTTTCTTCCCTCTCTCACTGGAGTCAGAGGTGGAGAGGGCCCTATATCTGACTCTATCCTCTTCCGCAATCTCCCTTCCTCTGCCTCTATCTTCTTCCCTTCCTCTTACTTCTTCTCCCACTTTTTCGAAAATATCCACCTTAAAGGCTGGCAACGCAATTACACTTTCTGTAATGTTGTGATTGTCTATGGGTGGCGGTAATCACTTACCATTAGGTGAGCCGCTTGCTCGTTTGTCAGCCTACTGAACTAAAAAAAAAATATCTGTAAGTGCGATAGGCTGTAAAAGGAATACAAATCTTTACACTCACGTATTTATACTTAGAAGGTTAGTTTGTCTATAAAAGAAGCGTTACTATGCCATTTTATTGTATGCCCTGTATAATCTAGATCTGTGTACATACAGATGAGTCATCCAACGCTACGTCTAGTCTAGACTGAATCCGATCGTTGCCAAATAGACGTCGCTATGACAGCTTATAAAATAAACGCGATATGATATTTTCCGTGGCTTTCCGGGGCGTCACTGCCCCAGTCGTGAGCTTGCTTGCCGTTGAGTGTATTTCCAACAATCAGAATTGTTGTTGTTGTGAATAATGCTCATTTCACCAGTACCCAGCTATGCTGTATTTTAAACTGCATTTATTTAAGCATCTATCCGAGCCTACGCTGCATTCGTCATTTAGACAATGAGATGGTAAATCTTTGCGTATACGTAAACGATATCTTTGTAGTTTTTTTTTCTTTGTAAGCGCATTAGCTATTCCGCTCGCAGAGTACGATATTCGGCAAAGGCATACTTTATATTAAAGAGATTTTAAAAAACGTAGTAAATGACACTTTGAGCAATTTTTTTTTTTTGATTGAAATCAGTAAATTAAACCGCGTCGATTGATGGTTTTTTTGGTGAATTATTTTGATTTTGATGGTTACTACGTTTATACTTTATATCGTCGATATAAATTATTCATAAAAAAATAAATTAAATTAGCGAATATGTTCATTATTTACATTTACACTATTAATTTTATGCTGATTATGCTTCACTATTAATTTGATATCTAAGAATGAATGTCACAGTCGAAAAAATATACAATAAATAAAGAGGTATAATCTTTAAAGCTAAGTTTCTTAGGCCGATTTTCAAGCACTAGCCGATCGTTAGTTTCTTTAAAAACATTTTGCCAACCAATAACTTTCCTTACTCTTCAAGAGTTCAAGGAAAGTTCAATTTCAGTCAATTTAGTCTCTAACACGCCAAAATAAGATTATTACTAATTGACGTCTCTTAGTGAGACCTGTATATATTACGGGCGCCGGTTCAATTACACAGGATGATATGCTATATGAATTGCGACAGATATTTTCAGTCGTCGCGTACAAACAAGCGGATAGCGTATGTTTCACCCTCACTAAACGCGATCTAATAATAAAACGCGTGGGCCCTTAAATGTATTTTTTTGACGTACGCAGTAGCTCACTAATCGGGCGTTTCAATTCATCACTAGTGATCGCTTTGTGGTCGAAATGGAGCAAAGGATATTTTTCATCAAATTGTAACCTATTAATAATATAGTTTTTTTAACTGTGACATGATTTGACAATGCATTTGTTTGGCAATAATAGTATAAACGTAAGGAATAGACGTATTCGCTCAACTTATTGAATATATTATTTTATGAATAACATATAAAAAATAATCTCTAATACATATACATAAACTATAAATTTTCAATTTTTTATCCTACTCGGTCAGCGCAATAGGCTAAAACGGATAAAAAGTTTTCTCTTCACGTATTAATAATACTGATATAATATAATTCATATTATACAGATACTCAAGGAACTTTAGGTCAAATTACGGTGCCGGCACCATTGAAAATTATTTATATGCCATTTTAATGTGAAACTTGCAATATCTTAGAAATTAAAAAAATAAATGCAAACTAAGACCGCTTAAATGGTCTATCATTTTACTTGAATAGCCTTAAATATCTTTTTGCTGGGGGCAGTAATAACAAACTTTGTGTTTGCTAAACTATTTTGAAACATGTCATTAATTTGGTTAGGTAAGAATATGCTCTAGCTATTATATACAAAATACAATGATAAAAAAGTCCTTAAGTATTGGTTGTGTGGGAAGTTTATTTAAACATCTCTTGTACAATTTATTAGTAACCTCGCATAGATAAGCAATAGTCATTTACATAAAAACTTTTCTGTACGTTACGGTTTCCATAGCTGAGGTTACGTAAGGCTCTGTTGTGTTAAACCATGAATATTCATCATGTGTTTGACATAATAATAACAAAAACTTATTATTACTTTATCGCTTTACCAATAATAATTATAAAATAATTATTTTATGAAATATTGTTTGTATATCAATAAAACGTACAAATATCAATTTTTAGCTTAAAATGAGTATAGAATTCAGTTGTCTCTTTTACTCTAAATCTTATACGTTACTAAAATAAAACGAATTTATGGATTTTGTCGCGTTTTGGACGGTTTTATTTTTGCTAACAAAATATTCTAGCACTTGCGAAGAAAAGATTTGGATGGTATTCTTTTCCGAAAATAATAGTTTATAATCTTCCGGATTTTGTAACTTATGTTGAAATTATAGTTAATGATATCTACGATATTGTTCAGTGTACTCAATTCGAAAAGTATGTTGTTCGAGCAACAAAATGGATGTTTGACCGTTGCTCTCCGCGCAGCTGTACAGCTGAACGACTATCAATCAATTACTATCACCGTCGAGTTAAAGATCTCCGTCATATCACTATAGATAGCGCGTGCTAGACCCCTCTACGATTACGTCTTCAACTTCATATATGTATATGCTATACACGTAGAAACAGCTGTAGATACGTATAGTATTATTATACGTATAGATAAACTTACCTATGTTACCGTCATGAAATCTAATTTTCTACCACTGAATACCCTCGATTAGGATCGACCAGCTGACTCTGTAAACTCAATATTGCTACGCCGACTATTATTTGTTTATTCCTTAGAATTTGTTTCTTTGTTAATTATGTTTATTTAATTTGATAATAGGTCCTAATCTGTTTCTTCAGTTAACTGTTTTACTTTCCTCACTGCAAAGACGGCTGCGCTGAGTTTATCCGCGAGTGTTGAAAGATGGGAATTCCACTGGATTTTTTGATCTAGAGTTATACCCAATAAAACATTGGAATCAGTAATTTATATTGCTTCGTTGTTAAGAAGCAAACACTGATTTGAGATTAACAAAAACACTGGTTTGAAATTAACAAAAAATATTGTTAATTTCAAACCAGTTTAGTATGCGTAACAGAGCGCCGTTTACTTCGTTATTTATATTTCTATTACGATCGACCTTGAAGACAAGGAAGGCAAAAAGTACAATGTCACACAAATTTCTTATATAAAACGGCAAATAATCAATATAAAGTAAGAATAAAAATGGTCCAAGAATAGACCCTTGTGGAACACTCATCTTAAAAGGATATCCAGATGATTTCACAAATCAAATCAAAGTATCTTTATACAAATAGGCCTTCACAAGCACTTTCAATCGTCATTTTTGCATTTTGTTCGTGAGATAGCTACTACCGGCTCGGAATGCAGTTCTGTTGAGAAGAGCCGGCGAGAAACTCAACAGTTGCTCTTTTAACGTTACAGTACGTTAAGCCTTAATAGAGTGCAATAGCTATCCCGTATATGAGTCAATCAATTAAGTTCCACGTATTTTGATCTACCAGAAACTCCTGAACTTGCTCTCTAATTTTTGCTCGTCTGGGTATAAATCTAATAAAGGTTTTTACTTTTGTTTACAATATTTTATATAAATGAATATTTAAGTCAGAAAAACTTGAATTAAAAGAATGATGATTCATTCTTTTGAACATGAAAGTTTTTAAATTAAAAAATACTCTCAAAAAGATCCCATCTGTGTAAAAGCCGCAAAGTTATAGCTTTTTGACATTCCGCAGTCGAATGGCTATTATTATTATTATTATAAGTATATATTTGGCTGGCCCGTTGGTGTAGTGGTTAGTTCTCCTAACTGCAAAACCAAAGGTCGTGTGTTCGATTCCCACCCAGGACCAAATATTTGTGCGACGAGCATAGGTATTTGTTGTGTCTGGGTGTTAAATATCTATATAAGTATGTATTTAAAAATATATAAATGTGTATATCAGTTGTCTGATTACCATAGTACAGGCTCTGCCTAGCTTGGGATCAGATGGAAATGTGTGAGATTTCCCATGATATTATTATTATTTCTTGGGTGGAAGAAACCAGGCATGTTGCTGTTAAAGATGTTCGACTTTATTATTTATAATTTTTACTATACATATATGTTTGAACGACCTATCATTACAGATCTAATCAATTGTTAAAATCGATTTATCTTCGTTTATTTAAGTTGACGCTCTCAGAATGTTTCCGAGAATATTTTTGTCGACAAAGTCTATCGCTACATAGATCTATCTCTACATATTTTCATAATATTGATGCAATCGTACTATAAGCATAATAACACTTATTTCACCCTTTTCGAACGCCTTTTCGCAATTCTTATCGGTCCTTGGTATGTTTGGATGAATATTGCTGTTATATGTTCAAGGGTTTACAATTGTCTTAATAAAAACTTTTTTCATTTTTATTAAATGGAAAAAGTTCAAGTTATTTAGCTATTTAAAATTGTTGTTTACCAAAGGTTAATTATCAAAAATTACTCTGGAACGATAAATTTAAAACAATCATTGTAACGTTTGCGTAAATAAGACTAAATACGTAGTTTAGTTTACGCTTTTAAATGGGCCAGCTCAAACCGGATAAGTACCACGACACCACAGGAAATCGGCGTAAAGTGGAAGATTTTTGCATCCGCGTTTCGGCCGGTGAGTGAGGGGCCGGTGGACCATCTATTTCTCCCTCCTCTTCCTCCTTTTCGCACTCTCCTCTCTATTTCTGCCTCCACCCACTTAAAAATGTCCCTATTTAAAAACGGTAAACGCTATGGAATCCGTGAAGTAGCTTTGTTTAACAGGATGCTAATTATTTTTAGGACGCTGCCACTGGTCAATCAAATGCTCGCTGGTGGATTGGCGGGTGCCTGTCAAATCGTCATCACCACGCCTATGGAGCTGCTCAAGATTCAGATGCAGGACGCCGGTCGAGTGGCCGCCCAAGCGAAAGCCGGTGAGGGATTTCGATGAATGCGGTGAATTTAAGGTGGTAGAGCCACGCAGCTGTACCCGCTGCTGAATGGGCCGGCTCGAACCGGATTAGTACCACGACCTCACAGAAA
>DWHO01005424.1:0-10324 GCA_018247575.1 Eurytides lysithous rurik | reverse complement strand
GCGCAGACACAGGTGCACTCACTCTTCCTTTTACTCTCATAGCCCGATGGGACGGATAACCGACACAACCGGAGAGAAATAAGGCGCAGAGGCGGTGACATTAAACCGACCTCTTAATAACGACTTCTTCAAGCCACCGACATATGGCGTGGCGACGCATGGATCATCTTACTTTTCGGGCAATTGGGTGATCAACCCTTAATGCCCTAATCCAACTAAGAAACAACAACACAGTCATTGCCTATTGTAAAGCGCGGGCCTATACCACTAGGCCACGGAAGCAGTTTAAATATAAAATTCTTAATAATATTGTAAAAAAAAAAAGTGTGTTTGTTGGTTTATCCCGTTTTTCCGCATCCGTGGCGCAACGGATCTACAGGTTTTTGTTTTACTTAGAAACAACATTTAGAGCAAAGTGTAAATAAGACAATGTGAAAGTGTGAGCTCACTATTAAAGAGATACTCTAGGTGGATTCTGTATATTTTTGAATGCACATATGTGTGTAACATTTTTATTATGAATTTAATAATATTGACATATATCTTTACATTGAATAAAAAAATACTCCCTCGATCAAGGATTAAAGCTTAACAGCGAACATGTAAGATCAATCGTCAAGCAAGTAATTACGAAGTAGTAAAACACGTCTTGTGACAGTGACAAAATGGCGTTATGTAAATTACAGTCGCATGCGGTAAGAGCGCGAAAATGTAATGTGAGTGTGTGTGGGGGGGTGGGTGTTAATTATCTATAGAAGTATATATTTAAAAGTATATAAGTATGTATATAATTACCATAGTACAGCCTTTGTCTAGTTTGGGATCAGATGGCAATGTGTGAGATGTCCCATGATGTTAATTAAAAGAAAATAATAAACAAATAAATAAAATGTATAAAAATGACATATAAAATAATAAACCACGAAAGCACACTTTATGTAACATAAGCGTTTGCATAGGCAACGCAACGAGAATTGTAACGTAACAGCGATCGACCTTGCCTACAGGTTGAATTTCACACAGCGCGATAAGCGCCTTCAATAACAATCATATGTAATTTAGTTAATTGTATCCTTCCCCCATTAGAAACTTTTACCATTGATAATAAGTAGTTGGATGAATTATTTTTCTTTTTTTTTTTGATAAATAATTACCAACATATGTCAAGCAAAGATATCATTTAAAATAAAAAAAAATCACATTGTTGTCTTAGGCTTTTACAATGAAAAATTCAAAAACATTCCCATTGTTAAATACCCTTAAAGTCCGATCGTGATTATATCAGTTTATTAGCCAATTTTGATGATGATTTATATGATATCACCTATACAAGAGAGTTAAACTGTTGACAACCTTTAAACAATGTATCTACGGCACAATTTACGTAACCAATTTAATATAAACATCGTTCTCTTCACCCAATGAAACAATGTTAAACAAGAAACCTTTGCAGAATTTCCGAACTAGGGAGGGAACAAATATTTTATTATAATCATTAAATACGTCAGTATCACACCTAAGACAAAAAAACCTAGTTACACTTTTTATTGCAATTTTTCAATAAGTTAAAGCGTACTCTGTGTAAAAATATCAGCATATTTCATATATTGTATATGTAAACATTGTATTCACATAAAAATAGATTTGAAATACATTTGCCTGCTTCTATCAAAATCATATCAAAGATTAACAGCATAACACATCTAACAACTTTAAAAACAGTGTTACTCCATCGAATAATTAGTATTCGGGTTTGCCATAATTGAATTTAATAACAACAAATTTGCCATAATTGAATTTAATAACAACAAAGGAAACTACAATTAATTATAACAAAGAAGACCTAGTTTAGGAACTAATTTCACCGATTGCATGAACGTCGAATTGGACGTGCAGGGAATGCTCGATCAAATGGATGAAAACGTCGAATAACAATGAACTACGTCACCATTTGTGTGTCGGTGAGGGTCGGCATTTAGACACGAAACTATTTTAGATGCCGAACATGCTTGTATTACGTTGGAGCAAAGCGCAATTTCAAAACCAACTGGTGACCGTTTATCACTTCTTTCTATCTGTTTCCCGTCGCGCATGTTTTAAACTAAACTTTGCTCGCAGTATCGCTTGCGTAGAATTTGATTCAGCGTCAATTTACTACATACTTGTTTTCGGGAATATAAAGTAGCTTACAGTCTCCAGTACAGGGTGCATGAAATCACACAGATAAGACGAACGTTGATGCGTGAAAGCAAGACAAACCCAGACACGGTTTCGATTTATAATAATATTGAGAATATATAAAATTAGAACACAAGAACAAGAATTAAACTTTATAGGTGTTTAAAACAATTAAATTGCTTGATTTATATTAATGGCTACAATTTCTTGGAGGTGCGTCGATCTAATGACCAATTGTTGGTTACTTACAAGATTTTGCGAGGTAGAACGAATGTCTCTGATCTGAATAGGGAATTGTGCCGGCTTTTCGTTCCGGGCAACTATTGGCGAGGTAAAAGGCACCAGCTGTTTGCTATCCCAGTGTGCCGGACAGTAACGTGATTCCACGAACCCTGACTGCACTGAACGTCCTCCTGGACTCTAACCAGAAATCTGATGTGTTTGCAAACGAATGGAAGATTATTTCGTTGAAATGCCTCGAGTATTGTGATAAGAACGTATGACAGTGGAATAAAAATAAAATGTTTCTTTAATGTTATTGTGATTATATTGCAACAAATTTTAATTATGTTATATAATTATTATTTAAAATGAATTTTATGTATCATTAATTAACTGCTGTTGTAAATGGAAATTCTTATACCCATAATAAATTAATTAATTACTTCAATTAAATACTTTAAATATGTTCTGCATGCTTATTCCCCGCCGTGCTACTGATCAAAAAGACAGGTAGTGTTTTTGTGTCAAAAACTATGATGCATGAAACTGGGTTTGGACATTCGACGGTCGGGTCAATCGGATGACCTAATCGTTTCTCAACAAGGCCCTAATTCTAGGTTTTTTTAGGAAATAAACGACGAGAATTTGGAATGGTGTGCTTGTAAGTAAGCGACACGCTTCTCCGTAACAACACAGCACCACATAGGTCCTGCTTGGTTCTAAGCTGCGCTCCAAGATGTTATATCGAGGATTTACTGCGAAAACCTGCTACGTGCAATTTTTTCCGAAAATGTATTAAGTATAAAAAAAAACTTACTTTTTTGTGCCTTAGGTACATACTGGAAAAACCGAAAAAAGTTCTCCCATGGCAATAACAGATAAATGAAATAAATTTGCCAATATTCGATAGGTAAAACTATGCAAAGGCCATTATTAACGAGTTCTATATGAACGTTAGCTCCAAGAAACCTATAAGGATGCAAAATTTGTATCAATCGTTTTTACTTATCCTATCCAAAAATATAATCATCAGTATAGGTCCTAACTTGTGACAACTCCAGTATGTAGAACCGACTAAAATTTTAGGATAATAATTAAGTGAAAACTTTTAGGACTTACTATCTCAAAACTAAATTAATTGCATTTAACTGGTTTTCGCAGTAAACTCTCGATATCTCTTTGCCCAGTAATTAACACAGCGTCATACAATAAACTACACCGGTTCCAAACTGCTCACCCTGTGCTCATCACCTAAAAATACAATTTTTTCTTTTTATGGAGCAGACCGACAAATGAGCAAACTTATCTACTGCCGACCATAACGATTATAGAAGTTGCAAATTCGTTGCAAGCCTATAAAGGAGGGGAGGGGGGAGAAGGAGATAGGGAACGGAAGGGGAAGGGAGGAATGGAGGCAAAGGTAGGGCGGAGTGAGAGAGAAGGGGGATAAAATATGGGGGAGTTATTCCACACGTCGTCCATCTTATGCTCACATCTTGTTTTCTATCCTCATTAATAATCATTTGCAAATCTTTGTTTAGTGATAATATTTAATCGTGCGTAAACTTATTATGATATGGATAATCTTATCCAGTTATTACGTAATTCCCTATAATAAACAATCGTGCCTGATATTAACCTATCAATTGACTTACTCTAGTAGGTTAAGGCGATATAACATTGCTAAGTTTTATTCATTACATACATTCTAACAAATCTCGACTCATTATAAACTATATACACAAAACATATAAAGAAGTATATTTACTCCATTTACTTTAAACATTGATATAATAAAAAGAAATATAGTACACTTCCTCATAACAACAAAGCGCCAAAAAGAACCCGTTTGATTCTTCACCCATATATCTATGCCTAGTTATTTTATTACGCTGCCCTGTAAGCCGTACACTGGACTAAGGCTTATGCAGCGGCTTCAGTCCAGGCGGTCTCTGCGGAGTCCCACTGATTAATCTATGTACTGTGACAAAAATTCACATGTATCTAAAATTCAATGCTATTCGACTTCTGCTGTCTCGTGATAGAGATAGTTGATAATTTCTTTTTTTTATCGAGTAGGCTGACAAACGAGCGGAAGACTCACCTAATGATAAACGATCACCACCTCCCATGAACATTTACACCATAACAGAACGCGCCAATGCGTTGTCAGCCTTTAAAGAAAGGTGTTTTTGAAAGAGTATGGGAGGAATAGTGAGAGGGAGGAAAGAGGAGAGAGGGAGCGGGAAGGAAAGGAGGATGCAGAAGGGGGAGTCAGAGAGTGGGAGAGGGAAGAAGGGGAGGAATCGGCTACCGGCACCTCACTCACCGAACGAAACGTGGAAGCAAAGACACGTCTACTTTACGCCGATTTTCTGTGAGGTCGTGGTACTTATCCGAACCCGACCCGTTCAACAGCGGGGGCAGTTACGTGGCTCTACCACCGAAAAATATACAAACATTAATACATTGTATTTTTTTTTTACGCGAACAATATACATTACTAAATGCAACAAAATTTACGGACTTTGTCGAGTTTTAATTTACTTTTTAACTCCCCACGATTCACGTTTTTTAATGTTTTACATCATAATCCGTAATTTTGTTTCTTTTTAATAATATTCATTATTTATATGGCATAAAATCTGATTTCCATGCCAATGCCAAATATTCTCCTATAAAGCAATAACGTGCAAGCATTTTATGTTCTATTTTGAAGGAAATGTTTCAACAAAAAATGTCTTTGGTTGAGAAGCCCAAGCGGAGTTTGAACTGAGTACTAGAGTACAGTGACTGTAGTATCAGTGGGAAGTGTGTTGATTACCAACTTCCTCGTCGCGTTACTAAGTCACATTTAAAAGTATATAAAACGACGAAAAAGGAATCAAATCATAAACAGCTGGCCGGCGCTGTCTTGTCCGTAGAAGCATCACGGTTTTGCGAAAGATGCAAAAGTTTAATGGTTTCATAACATTTTATTCGGCAGAAAATTTAAAATATATTATTTCCTTTTTAACAATAATGTAATCTCGCTCCTAAACGCGGAGGTGTTTGTTTTGTATCTCGCAGTGTGATAGCGAAGATGTATACTTGTTGTAAACATCTATATGTCAACTATAGATATGTACGTTTGTACTTATCGAGGGAAAATGATAAAACGGGTAAAAACTAGCCAAAATCGTAACACACTTAGAAAGCTGCAGCTAAGACATACGAAACTTTCTCATTAGAAATATTGCAAATATTCGTATCGCATCCGCGTACGCGCGATGTAAAATAAAAACGTCCGCAACGGTCACCCGCATCATCACTAATTTTCATATTTGCTCCGCGTATATGAGATTAGTATAATTAGAATAAACATAGACGCATAAGATCTTATGACAAGATGAAGGTATATTGTATTACATTATTATCGCTTTGTGGTAAACACTCAGTAAATATTTCCCGGTTAAACAAAGATCGACGTCACAATGTCACGACGTGTGATAAGAGATTTCTCGCTACCGTCGGTCGTTACTAAAATTAAATGCGCTGAAAACATTCACGCTTATAACGACGAAGAATAACAGGTTCTTGAACTCGTAAAACTTGAAACGCCCTTTATATGAACCGTTAAAAATGTATTCGTGGGTAACATACGAGTAAGCTGCGGTCCTTGAAATTTTTTTTCAGCGGCCGAGAATTCTTTACGTTTTAGTCTATTATAAATAAAAATGTTAATAGCACCAATGTTGATATCAAGAATAACTCCAAAGGGTAAAATAATTATGCACAAAATACGTAACGTCAACTCACTGCCATATCCACTCGACAGAATAAAGGAAATTATAAAAATTGTTATACTTCTTCTTGTCCTCCTTAACAACTGTATAATTTTATAAATGTGCAAAAATTTTTATGGATCAAAAGGCAAACGAGCTAGCAGGTGGGCCGCTTGCGAGCGATCACCGCGGCCAATGGACACCCACATCAACAACTGATGATATAAGATATGGCCCACCTCTCACCGGACGAAACACGGAAGAACAAAGCCTCACCATTTCACGCCGATTTTCACTAAGGTCGTGGTACTGTACCCGGTTCGAGTCCGGCCCGTAGAAGAGCTACTGCATGGCTTTTCCACCGCAAAAAACAATTCATATCTAAAAAGAAAATATACATATATATATATATATATATATATATATAAACACTTGTTGCATGCAATCAGGCGTCTCGTACCTTCACTAAGTTTCATACAAAATTTAGCGCGCATTTCTATATATACACATATATAGAAATGCGCGCTAAATTGATTCGGTACATTAAAGTTTTCTCTCTAGAGTGTCATTATATCTGCATGATTTTTTTTGTATGAAGAAGAGTGAAGGTACGAGACGCCGGATTATATGCAACAAGCGTTTCCATAACACCAGTGCCTATCAGCGTTTAAAACTCCATTAACTACGATCATCACCAAGAGATATAAATAACGTATAGTGGATTTATAACATATCGAAAGATTTCTTTAAAAACATTTCCCTTGAAACCGGAACAGTAATATCTCCATGCGCATCCATCTTCTTGAATTATTAAACATGCTCAACTTATTCAACTTATTTGGCTTTCGTGAAATTACTGAATACTCAACATTTTAGAGTCGCTTCAAGTTGTGAGGCCGCAAACTATGTTTGATATCTTCACGAAACAGGTAAACTTCACAAGGACAACGGTCGAGATCAGGAATAATTATCTGTAGTTCATACAAACGTTTGCCCCAGGTGGGAACCGAACCCACGACTCGCAACACAAAAGCCAATAGATTAGCAACTGCGCCGACGGTAATACACCTACAGAACTTTAAAAATTAAACGTACGCGGAGTCTACTCGCTCCGAAAAAAAAATTGTGGAATTAAGTGAATGACGTACTGACAATTGAGACTACAAACACAGCTGGATGTTTACAGACAGTCCTTTGTCTGGATTGTAGCTAGAGAATTAACACACGAAAGCTATTATGACATCATCCATTAACCGACGCGAATCCCCTTCAGCACCAATACGAAATGACGGTTAGATACCTTTAGGCATTCGTCATTCACCTAAATTCATAATGTATTTTTGTTTTTGGATGTAAAGTGACAAGATAAGCTAGTTGTGTAATTGTTGTTGTTGTTTTTGTTTGCGAACGACACGCCTGCCCATAATAACATAATCCCACATAAAACATGCTTGTCCTTTTTTTTCTATTTTCGTGGAGCAGCCGGGCAAACGAGCAAGCGGCTCACTTGATGGATAATGATAACCGCACCCTATGGACTGGCAATGTCGAACGTTTTGCAAATGCGTTGCCGGCCCTTATGGTAGGAATTTTCGTAAGGTAAAGGCAGGAAAGGGGAGGGGAGGGGAGTTTGAGGCAGGAAAAGTTGGTGAAACTGGAAAAGGAAGGAGAGAGGGGGTGGGCCACCGGCCACCTCACTCACCGGACGAATTGCGGAAACGCAAACAAAAAAAGGAATTTATAGTCTGATTATTTTTTATGTGTTTTAATTTATTACTATTCGGCCAATATTCGACCAATTTTTATAATTCTTTTATTTATTATGTCAGCTCCAGATCGGTCCCAAATTATTTTATTGTATAATAATTAAACTTGAATTTTGAAGACCTACGAAACCTCTTAAAATAAAATAGAAAATGTATGGTGATTAATGTTAAATTTACATTTTTTTTATACTTATTAAAAAAATCTCACGTCTCCCAAAACTATTTACTACAGCTAAGTGGAATTTATATTCAATTCAATCGTGCAATTTCCGATTAATATGCTTTAACGATCGAGGATAAATTTCTAAATCGCCATTTTATATTGCAATACCGAATTTCATTAGCGTCGGCAGGCCGGAATTCCAAGCCGGATTAGTCAAGTTACTAAACACAATTAACTCAAGTGCTCGGACATTAAACAACAACGGATTGGCCAAACAAATATACATAAAAATATCATTCGGACGTGTTCACATATATGTTAGTGCGCAGAAACCTATCTACTTTAGTTATATTTAGCTACTATAAATATTTAACGATTTATTTATTAAGAGTTATTTAGATTCAAATACAACACCTTAAGTTGTTAAACTATAAAATAACCATATTTTTTCGCATACTGTACACCTACCTAACCTGAACCATTACAAAAAAGGAAACAATAGAAAACTGAAGGAACTGTAACCAAAGTAATTCTCGTCCTCTCTAATGCATTCAAAAACAACAAATCATTCGTGCCAACGTGAAAATCTAATTTCAAAAAAACATTAAAAAAACATAATCACCACGTAAATGAATTCCGAACAGTAAAAAAAAATCATCTTTTAAGACATTAAAAAATCACAAAAATAACCACATAAACAAAAGACTACTCCAAGGGCCCAAGCCTTCAGCGACAATCACCACAAGAAAAAACTGACTATACGAACTGAAATAAAGAACCAATTCCACGTAGCAATAGCGACACACCCGACAACTGCACCCCTTAGCAACGAAACTTCCCCCGAGGCTGGGGGCAAGAGGAAAGGCTGACGTCACCGCAGAGGTTTATATCCACCGGGGCGTTGGGCTTTGAGGGTGCCGTCAAATGTTACGTCTCCCTTGAAATACAACAATGGCGGTGACGCAACACGCAACCTTTCCACATGGTCACGCCCATATAATCCGAAGCGTGCCTAGCAACCGTCAAAGCATAGTATCATAATGGACACGGTAGTGCCGTTCATATAAAGGTTTTTAATATCTTGACTTACCTATCGTGAACAACAATTTCATGCCATTTCTCGTTTTTATCGCATTGTGCCGGGACAATACGTTGCCTATCACTTTATATCCCACTTTATATCGAATTAAAAAATAGAAGACAGTTCCACAAAAAAATTGTGCCGCCCGTTCCTAAATGGTATCAGAATGAATCCCAAAACCACACTTTTTCCCTCCTCTTCTTTCTCTCTTTCCAAAATTTCACTCCTTAGGCTACGTATTTGCTAGCTCTGTAATACTACAAATGTCCATGGGTGGCAGTGATCACTTAACATCAGGTGAGCCGCTTGCTCGTTTGTCAGCCTAATAAAAAAAAATAAGAAAAATATCTAAAATAAAATATCAATAGGAATAAATATTCCTACTTATATTGAAAATGTAAAAATAATCGAGAAAAAAAGATGATTATAATAATAACAAAGAAAATATAAATATACACCTAAACGCTTCAATACCATAACATATTTGTCCGAATATTGCTTATGACCATAAATTGATGAGCTCCATTAATTTGCCACTGAGATCCGTGGGTCATTAGATCTTGGCTAAATTTATAGAAGACTACGCACGGTGGAAGTATTTTCTTTTAGAATAGAATCATGGTAATTGATCCAAAATACAAGGAATTATCAATGATCGTACATAATAATGCGGTCTGGCAAATTGAGTGTTCTATTTTTATGTCGACTGCAAACCAAGCACGTCGCAACGGCTGACGTGAATTTTTTTCTAAAATTAAATACATTAGTCAGGTTAAAATGTGCAGTACGCAAAACTCGCCATTGCACATTTCATACAAATAACATATTGGTGTATGTTTTGTCTGGTACATATTTAAAATTAAAGTGAAATATAAAAGAAATATCTTTCATAAACAAAACAAAATGTCAGTTTTGAGGTGCAAAAATGCAGTGCAACCACTTTCCACCTATCAAATTACGTCACCTAACACTAAAATTATTTCTGCCGATTCACGCTCACGTTTCTAGAGCATGATAGCAAAAGTGAAAGAACCGGAGAATAATTGCGGGAAGTCAATTGTGCCACGGGCATCAATCCAGTTCGAAAGTGAAACGAACTGACTGAAAATTATATAACTCTCACACGTTCGAGTTATGGACAGTCGCGTTC
>DWHO01005423.1:0-10324 GCA_018247575.1 Eurytides lysithous rurik | reverse complement strand
TCCATCGTCTCGCCTTAGGCGCGTCCGCTCAAGCGGACGCCCTACGAGGGTTGCTGCGGTCGGTATTACGGCCCCCCCAAAGGGGAGCCGAACCAGACCGCGGCCCCACCGCGAGACGATGTCATCTTGTACATCAAACCCACCCGCTACCGCGGTGAGGGGTCGTTGGTACTCGTAAGCGCCAACTCTAACCGACCAGTCCCTGAACTGGTCAAGTCTCCGCCCGAGTAAAGGGGAGATTCCCCGAGGCTCGAATCAGCCGGCCGAGTGTCGGTTGCAAGTACATCGAAGTGTTCATGCTTCCACCTTTTACCAGGTGAGTGGGGTGGCCTGAGCCCCCCTTGCACTGTGAGGCGAGATGTCGCTTACCAGCGCTTACCATTTACTCACAACTCACTAAAAAGAGTTAGGTCACTAGAAAGGTAATATTCACTGCTGCACTGTGATTGTAAATCTTTTATAGCTTTAATTTTCACTGCCAACTGTCAAAATGTTGTTTGTATGGGCAATGTATACGTTTTTACAATAGAATTCCAGAAAACATCCAAAAAGCTCCTATTACTAAATTAAAAAAAAACTGTAAAGAGACGTTTGCGTGCTAAACGTTATTTATTATACAGTAAACGAATTCATTGAAGATAGACTGCCTTGGAAAAATGTGTCGCCTCCAGACTATTTCAAAATTTAAATTAAAAATAGTCGACGTATTTAAAAAAAAAGAGGGTTAAAGTCCCGCCGCTCACCAAGTCCTTCGAGGGTAACAGGATCGAGCCCGCCAGCCGCTCTTCCAAAGGGGCGTAAAGTTACGCCTATTTTTGTGGGCTGTTTCCCACAATGGGCGAAACACTTCGCCGCGCTGAAGCGGCGGCTCGGCCACGCACCGAACGCGAGTAAACTCCACAAGGGGGTGCGTTTCGCTTGGAGTCAGCACCAGATCACCGGGTGGGGTGATATAGCGCTACTTTGTCAAGTGTAGCCACACCGACCACACTTTTGTGTGGTACTGGTACTACTTTACGCCGCAAGAGGAGATGCCCACAAAGGTACTCCTCCCGAAGAAATCGTGGAGGCGTTCAAAGAATCTCTTTGGGATTTGGGATCCCGCCACAGAGGAGTACTCTTCACCAACCGGGAACCACATTTTATATAAAACTCGAGCACCTCGGAACAGACGAGCTAGCTATTATAGAAGTCTGGCATGGAAAAGGAGGACTACCGCAATGTCACCGTTGTTAGACGCTGCCCAGGCGAACATCTGGCTGGTGATCTGTAATCTGTGTGGGGAAACATCACGTGTTCCAACACAGTCTGGACTGGCACAGGGTGTAAGAGACAATCCAATAGTTGTTCCGCCTGGTGACAGGGGAACCTTGGAACATACTGGTCTACTGGTCTCCGGGGACATCCAGAAAATCTTCAACGACAGTACCTCTGACATTATAGCAATTTATACGCTAAGCCCCCCTTTTTCGGGGTCTAGGGTCCTGAACCCTGCTGGTAAGTCTTTACGAAATGCCTAGGTGGCGATATATAAGGTGCTCGGTTCAGATGAGCCGATGCACGTCGTCCTTCGAAAGCCACTCTCCAGATGTCCTGGACATTGTACTCTGCCACAAAATCCCATGCTCTGTACAGGTTGAGTGTTGTATGACGACGATACACAGCACCTAGCTCGATTCGCTTGAGGCCTCAAATTTCGAACAAATTGGGAGGCCTACTCGAGAGCTCTCTTCAACTTCAGCTTCGACGCTCCTGTCTCCACACCAGAAGATGTGGAAAACGCCGCGCGCAAAATTTTCTTTATTTTGTTGTGCCATGTTAACATTGTCATATACATAACCAAACATCGCTTCACCACTTGAACCGACAGCTGAACCGAAAACCTCAGCCTATATGTCCACTCGTGGGCAGTGACGGGTGAAAGAACGGTGCAACCCAAGACAGGGCTAACATCCTGGCAAAGCACCTAGAAGTGCTGTTCACTGCGAATTCACCAGACCTTGGCGCCATTGCGTTCCACCGAGATGTGAAAGCGGTCTGTTAGTAGCGTCATTCTTGCAGGGACAGAGCTTCGTCGTGAATAGCGATCGAGCCGAATCGGTCTGATTATGAAAAAAATTTGATTTGTTTTTGAGTTTAAGTTCCACACATTTTTTGCCCTATGGTGCGTATTGATGATTATAATTTCAAATTTGTTTATGTTTAAATAGATATTTTTTTTTTAAACATAGAAGTTACAGACCACAACGAAAGTAAATTAAAAATATGAATAAAAAACTTTTGACCATTGAAAAAAGAACAATTCTCTTTAATTAATTTTTTTCATGTCGGTTATACAAGGGGATAAATTTCGAGGCGGTGCTCAATGAGCCGTGGTTCCATTGTTAAAGCTCCATTTACATCATTTTTAATTCATTGCCTGGGTTAATTTACGAATTTCGAAGGAGTTTACAGGAGTTAAAACTGTAGCAAAATCTAGTTAGTAGGATATTTAAGAGCTGTTTTAGAGCTCATCTTTTTCAGCGGATTGAAATATGTTTTAATAGAAGCTCGCTTCGAGATATAGCCAAGCTTGACTGCGACTCCTCTGACATATGACTATCGTAACTGCACATTGAATTTAATTTTAAAATGTAGTCTAAGGTGTTCTAAAATTGCGTTTACTTTTTCAGTTTGTTCGTCATTATTTTCCTGTAGAATTAAAAAAATAGAGCGTGAAGAGCCACGTAGCTGCTCGGCGTAAAGTGGAAGTGTTTTTGCTTCTCCATTTCTTCCGGTGATTGAGGTGGCCGATGGCCCAAGGGGGACTGCAAGAGGGAGGAAGGAAAGGGAGGGGCCCTTTCCTTTCATTTCCCTCACTACCTCTTTCTTCATCCCCTACGGGAACCCCTTATTACTCCCTCCCTCCTCTTCCCTCTTTCTTTCAAAAATTCCCCTTCTTATAGGCTGGCAATTCATTTACTAGTTCCATAATGCTGCAAATATCCATGGGCGGCAGTGATCACTTACCATCAGGTGAGCCTTCGTTTGTCAGCCTAAACTATGGTTTAGGTTAGGTTAGGTTAGGTTAGTTTTTTATTAAAAAAATCTGCATTACTTCCTAAAAATTATGGATCACACTGGAAAAATATCCACGAATTAAGTTACTAAAAAAATATTGTCAATCAACATAATGAAGGCATTAATAAGGTTGTACCTCATAATAAAGAAAATATTTATTATGAGTCTCGCACGGCGAAGTCTGCTTTGTTGGTTTAAAACGGTCTCGTATTTTTTCATTTGATTAACACATAAAGTTAAATTAAAACGTTTCAATTCAATTAAATGCTATATTTTGACAACCCTGATCGATAACCGTTCAAATAACATCCTTACAAATATGGCAAATTCTGTAACCGTTTATTACAAAAACGTCCGTCCTTAACTAAGAAATATGGCAAAGTCCATTACATTATTTAAGTTTTTAAATTAGCCAACATGTTTACGCATTAAAATACATATTGAAATCAAGTATATCCTTTAAAAGTAACCCGTTTTTTTTCTTTATTAATGACGTAAAATTACTTTAACCGGACTTAACCGTCTTTGTTATAAGACCCCCGTTTAAGATCTTGGCCCCGACACGCGGGAATGAGATTAGAGTCTAGGCGCCTTTCTTTTTAAATAAAAATTTTAAAGATATTATACATATTGTGCAATCAGTCATTAGATACTCTTAACGGCGAAGTTTATTTGCAATTTTTTAATTGTTTAATTAAAGTAAAACAAAATAGGTCTTTACATATACCGTTTTAACAACTTTCATCGTATGCATCCTTAAAAGGCAAAGCTCGTAAATAATGTAGTTAAAATTAGGCTTACAAAACCTTTGAAAAAAGCTTGATTAGGCAATTTTATTACATCGTTTTGAAGTTGATTTTAACTAAGCATATTTAAGTATGTTAAAATGCAAAACGGGGAATGACTGATAATAAAATATACATTGGCTGTTAGAAATAGTATAAAGAACGATAATGGTTTTATACTCGAATGGTCATATACAAACCTTTTAGCCTGAATAGAAAAGAAAATTGCTTCTCAGCAAGTAAAGACGCTTTTTCACTGTTGAGCTTCACACTAATTACGTACCATTAAAACTTTTTTATTTTACGGTTGAGAACAGAAGTTTTTGAAATGATCACTCTCAATATTGCATGTTTTAAACTTATTATCATTTCTATTAACAACTCGTTAAAAGAAATAAGAGGTGGCACTAAAATCTCCCTTTTTATAGGAATCCCTTTCATTTATCTCATTTATAATTATGACCATTTATGAACATTAACTCAGGAAATAGTTTATATTACAGCGTGTCTTCTCGGACTTCTCGGGTTTGAATTCCACTAATATTTTCAGCCGTAGTAACTCAATGTCCGGGCGCTCGCTTCTAAGTATACTCGAGCAACCTGAGTTCAAATCCCGGTGCGAATGAATTCGTTGATTTATAATTAACAATTTTAAGTGTTGATTTACCACGTGCTTAACGGGAAGGAAAACATCGTGAGAAAACTCGCATATTTAAGAAACAGTAAAAAAAAATCTTAAATATGTAAAATACGCCATTCCGCATTGGGGCTGTGAGGCGGTCTGTGCCCTTATTCCCTCTGTATATAGGCCTGTGCCCAGCAGTGGGACATATATAGCTTGTTGCTTTTTTTTTTTCAACGATTCTCTCTACTATTTTTAGACACAAAAATAAATCCGAAGTTGCGTGTCAATCTTTCAAAACCCACGCCCATTGTAGTAAACTTTTCCTTTCAGACCATTGAAAATAGATTTACAATAGTTGTATGGATGGCGAAACTAAGATTTATTTTTTTATTTAGACCACAACTTTAAGTAATGTAACGGTTTTTTTCTACGGAAAATATATTATTTCCATTCCAAGATGAATGTATTCAATAGACAGTTGATGCAGCGTTCATCCACAGTCTAAGAGCTGTCGGTGATTGCATTTATGTACGTTCTATTTTAAAACGTTGCTAAACGCGCCACGACTACAGTTACAGGAACATTTTATTTCACAACGTTTTTATTTATTTTATTTCAACGGTAGAGCTGTATAATTCACTACAGATGTTTTAACTGCAGATGAAAGAAAAATATCACGTAAGAGAATACTCAGAAGTATTCTAAAAAAACTTTTATTATTTTATTGAAAAATTAACCCATCTTACACACGTAATTATTCATTTTCAAACCTTTATGCTCATATGTTTAATCTTCATGTACTTATCGATCTTAATGTTTTCAATAAAAACTTGCTACACCCTTTTTTATATATTAGCAGATTATCTTGGTAAGGTTGTGTCGTTTAATTTCAGATTTACCATGGATACCTTCCAGCTTCGATAACATATATAAGACTGGGTCTGATGACTCCCCTAAATATCATCATTCTGTTCATTTATTATAAATAGGACCAGTCCTTGTTAGGACCAATCAAACGAGAAACACTAGATAACATTCCGTTTTTTGATTACAAGAATTGACATGGCCACATATGGCTACATCAGCAGATCATTCGATTTATTCATTTTAAGCATGCAAAATTTTAGCTCAATCGAAAACTATCAGATGGATTTGGCAGATTTCCTATATTTACGTTATCTGTCATCCAAAATCACATCATTGTAAAATGTTCTATCTTTTTTTAAGTTTTATTGATTGGCGTTCCATTAATAAACTGATGCAATTAAAAAAAATCACGAGAGTGAATTACTTGTTAGCACGTTTCCAGAGACCAGTTTAGTTCTATAAATGCGATTTAATTGAAAACTCGAACTAAATCGGAATGTTAAATTCGTGTACAAGTTGTACGGAACGAAACTTTACAACGGTAAATCTGATTTTATGTAATCAGCTTCGGAAATCTGAAATTACAGGAATAGCTTAATGGAAAGGGACGATTTCCTTTATAGTAGCATATTCTCAGTTTAGCAATTACACTAATATGATATCTGTTTTCTTTTTTTTTATTATTTATGATTAATATTTAAATTGCTCTTTATTTTCCCCACTGCACAATAACGGGCTTCCTATTCATTAGGCTCACGAAAGTATTACAGAGTGTCTACAGACAGTTTTTTTTCTGGTTTCGTAAAGTATTACAAAAAATATATATTACGTTAAATACTACTTCTTAAAAATTATAAGATATCATAATGATAAGTTAGTTCAAATTTTACGTTAGTTTTTTTATGGAGTAGGGGGTTGAAAGAAAGCGGCCAGGTGATGGGAAGCGATCACCGCTGTCCATCGACGTTCGCAAGTTTGAAGAAATTGCGATACCGGTTTGTGAGGTCGGAATAGGGATGGTGAAGGGAGACGGGGAGAGGGTAGTGGGTTTCTGGTTACCTCACCTAATGTATCTATATACGCGGAATCACAGACACTTGCACTATACATCGATTTTCTCTAATGGTTGCTTACCCTGTTTGAACCAGCCCATTCAGCAGCAGTGGGAGCTACTGGATGGCTCCATCACTTAAGTCTCACTTTCTCTCTTTCAATCTCTTATCTCTAACTAACAGCTTACCACTAAACTATCACTAAACTTTTTTTTTATTATGTAACTTCTTTTTCTCTAATTATCACGAAACTAATCTAACTACCAAATGTGAAACCTTCACGGTGGTAGAGCCACGCAGCTGCTCCCGCTGCTGAATGGACCGGCCTGAACCGAATATATAAAAAAAATTAAACGTATGTACATGTGCTCTGATTTAGATTCGGTGCAACTTTTTTCTGGATGAAAGTGACCTTTACACCTCGTCAAACAGACGTTTTATATGTGATATAGTAACGAGACGAACAAATAATCCGCTTTATAGTGAGCGATACACCTCACACCCAACAGCACAATTAAATGGAATCTGTTTAGATCCGTTCTGCCTCTTCAGCCAGAGATAAGGTTTTATATCTATATACCCAATAATAATAATGATGTATCATATCATTGGGTAAACAGTTATGAATTGTCAATCACTGGACTGCAAAGCGTAACACAGAAGCGCCTACGGATTTCTGCTACGCGGTAGAACAACTGGAAATACCACCTCAAGCGGAGCGGATTCCAAATCGCTTCTACGATTTAAGAACTGTCTCATAGATTTACATTTCTAAACAATTCCGCAATTTATTTGAAGTGTGTATCATCTGAATTACGGTATTGTCTTGAAATGTGTTCCGAAAATGGTAGGTCTACTGGGCTAGCTGGGATGTGTTTTCTTTAAATTATATTATTTAGTATGTTTTACATGTAAAGTCTACATTTTTTTTTAAAACTACGTAACTTGTTTCTCATATTCTTCTTCACGTGTGATGATTTCACGTCAATTCAATCGGTCCTAGTCACCAAATAAGTAAGTTTGCTTATAATGTGGTGTGATTAGTAAAGTGTGTATAAATCTTTTGACGCTTGTTTTTTAGCGGATGAACAAAACATGCAAATCAATTAATCATTTTGACACGAGCTTAATTTGACGTTTATCGCAAATGGCGTTTATTTTGCATAAATTACCTTAACACGCAAATTAGAGGTCGTCGAATTAATTATACCGTTAACATTTTAAGCCTAAATTTAATAAATTTGCATTACCTTGTTTCAACACTAACTAAAATAAATAAGCATATTTAGAATGAAGTGCAAAAAAATCACGAAATAAATGACAACAACAGTCAATTACTATTAAATATTCATCTTTAAGGTAAATAAAATTTTCTGATATAAAGCACCAGATCGAAAATTTAAATTGCTTCATAGCTTAGATTTACTACATCTAGGTCTACAAGAATAGATTTCTTTCCATTATATTATAATTTTAGTAGTAATTGACTACTACTTTAATTTTTTTATCGAAATTAGGAGGCAAACGAGCAATCGGCTAGAGCACCTGATTGTAGGCGAACGCCGCTGCCCATGGGCGTCTGCAGTGTTAAGGGACTTGCAAATGCGTTGCCGGCCTTTAGTTTTAGCCTTTGGATAGATAGTTGGACGAATCTCAGCATTCTTTTATTAATCTTATCATTACTAACCCTCCTGACCGTGTAGCATTACATGGTCAATTTTCAGCTCCTGATTTTTCAAGGCACGACCCTGTTTATGCCTCGATTAAACTTAAACCTCATAAAAATAGTTCAACTTATATACATTGCCGTAATTTTACAAAAATTAAAATTGACACACACAAGGCACAGACTTCGTCAGGATGCAGCAAAGCTGGTGGTTCCCCCTTTCACGGTGGCTTCTACGGTTGATGAATTGGTATCCGCTATTAATGACGTAATCCTTAGTTTATACAATATCCATGCACCAGTACTTAAGGTAAAATTGAAACGACCTCCGGCACCATGTATGACTGATATTGTCCGAAGGGCGATGGCTAAGCGTAATCGTGCTATTTCTATTTAAAGGTCATCGCTCCGAAGAGAACTGGATTTCTTTTAAGCAGGCCGGAAATAAGTGTAAACAGATGGTTCGGGCAGCTAAACACCGATATTTTAATAATAATATAAGTAATTCTTCGCCTGCTGATGTGTGGAAATTCCTTAATTCTTTTAGTTTCGATAAGTCTCAAAGTATAGATTGTGGCCCTGCAGTGGCCGTCATTATATTAATTGATGTATTAAATATTATTTTGTTGTTTACATATGTATTTTTACAATTTATATTTTCCCTTTTTTGTCAATGTAATTTCTATACCTATCACAATTTCTTACTACGGCCCGGGTTGACTGGTAGAAAATGCCTGCAGGCATTAAGTCCGCCCTTTGTAATCTTTATTGAAGGTTTTTTACAATAAATAATAAAACCGATAAATAAATAAATAAAAGAAGTATAACTTCCTACGCGCGTACATAAGTACACACGTTTCTTTGTTCTTATTTTTATACTCAATCCAAGCAGGATATTAAAAGCAGGACAGCGAAAAAGAAAAGTTAGTTTAAAGACTTGAATTAGGTAGTAGTAGGCATATGATTAGCCTACATCACAGTCTGACTGTGAAGTAAGCTTTATTATCTGCTATCTCTTAAGTAATAATGGTTAAGTCAAACTGGTGTTAAAGCCCTTTAATTATTTACAAATCCATCTAAGCGTTTATTACTAATGTATAGTAGAGGTAAAGTACCGAATTAATTTTAGCGTAAGCGAGAATTGCCACAAGTTAAACTTCTTGTATTTTAGTTCTCTATATAAAATATTTAAGGGTATAATTTTATACTACCGTATTTTTAAATAATACATTAAATAAATATAAATAGTTAGGATTATCGTAGGTATGACTGGATAGGCTATAAGGGCTCACAAACATACTATGATATTTAACCATGATTATTTTATTTATATTTCTAAATGAAAAATTTATCAAACCAAATATCTGTAAGAGACTGCCTAACATGGTCTAGGGATATTATATGTATAGGCTGATAAAATATATTTTGTTTATATTTGCAATATAGTCATATATCTGAGAAATCGTTATTTAATCAGCTTACATCACATAATAAAACTACTAATTTTGTTTAGAAATACAATAATTTTATGAAAAAAAGTGATAAATTAAGATTACCGTAAAATGTAAAACGAAGAAAATTAAAAATGTTGAATAAAAAAATAAAATGTTATAAAAGTAAGGGTGAAATAAATAGAAATTAAAAATGAATAATCAGTAGAAGCACCCCCGACATTCATAACACATCTGCAACTATTTTGCATGCTCATGATGTTCAATATCCTGTTGAGGAACATTGCCTCAGGCCGTACGGCGATGCAAAAAAGTTTGTCAACTGTATTTAAATTTTCAGACATATACTTCTAGAGCTCTTTTTGTAGCGTGTCCCACGCGTGTTCAATCGGATCTTGCATAAGCTGAAAATCTTAGCCTATCTGTACTCGGTGTAACAAGAACATCTGCCTTTTTTCAGCAGTCATAGTGCCCTATATCAAAACGAGGTCGGCTATTCCACTGAACCGCGTCTTCCACTCCCCCAAACGATAATTGTACAGCCTTGGTATAATGCACTTGTTGACGGTGGTTCAGTCAACTGATATATTTAGAAACTTTCCAAATATGTCCTCTCCTAAATACAAACATGTGCTCAACGGTGAAGGAAAACATCGTGAGGAAACCTGCATATTTAAGAAACAATAAAAAAAAATTAATCTTACATATGTGAAGTCCCCCAATCCGCAGTGGGGCCGCGTGGCGGTCTATGCCCTTATACCCTGTATAGAGGAGGCCTGTGCCCAGCAGTGGGACATATATAGGCTGTTAAGTAGTAA
>DWHO01005422.1:0-10325 GCA_018247575.1 Eurytides lysithous rurik | reverse complement strand
AACTAAGAAACAACAACACAAAGTCATTGCCCTCCGCGGGATTTGAACCCACGACCTCCGTTTTGTAAAGCGCGGGCTTAGGCCACGGAGGCAGTCAGGTCGCGCAGGATATATTATGGTACAATAGCGTTTGAGAAGCTGGCTCCGATTTTACATGCCCATCCGAGACATGGATCATTTTACTTTTTAAGCAGTCTAGTGATTCAGCCCTAACCAAACTAAGAACAACAACAGAGGCATTGCCCTCTACGATACGAACCACTAGGCCACGCAGGCAGTTATTTAATATACCTATACAACTCGACGCATGATTGCATCTCTACCTTACCTTTCATGCTATAATTGATTTATTTTATTTTATTTTATTATCAACATTGTTTAAATATTTCAGATAACAAGTTTCTGATGACATTTTCTATAAAACGAAATTGGGACAAATTGGTTTCACCAGTTGATGAAATAAATCATTCTATGAAATACTTTAAGGCATTTAATGGTGTGAGGTAAATGCACCTGAAATTATATCTAATAATTTACCCAAATCTTATATAGAGAGACGGGAAGTACAATAAGAATCTACAGTACACAGAGTATGTAAAATAATAAACTTTAGGGTTCGTACATTTATTATAATAATGACCTGCTGACCGATTCCGGTCAATTCACAAGGTCAGACAACTGTGCGGGATACGTTGTAGCGCTCTTCCTTTACTTTCATAGCCCGATGGGACAGATAACCGATACAGCCGGAGAGAGATCAGGCGTAGAGACATTAAACCGACTCCTTAATAACGAATCTTCCAAGCCACCGCTAGATGGCGTCGACAAGAAGCCGGGATCGACATTTGTACATGCTCATTCGACGCATGAATCATCTTACTTTTCCGCATCGCGTGATCAGCCAGTAACGCACTAACTCAAGAAACCTTCCTCCTAAGAATCGACAACAAAACACCATTGCCTGCATTGCGAGAGTTCGCTTGGGATAGTACCTCAATAATATCAATTATTATACCACTAAGCACTTCTGTATTCCGGTTTAAAAGGCAATATCGCCTTCATTGAGTAATACTCAACATATAGCTCAAGCCTCACTCACGCCGAGAGTTTTGAACATTTTTAGTTCTTGATACCATTGCACTGGCACTGTATTTCCATTTGCAAGTCGTTCAAGAGCTGTACAAGTTGTAATGGTACACATTACTACAACTTGCTCAGCTCTTGACGTAATTTCCGCAAAGTAAACACACAATTTTCACAGGACTACAGCTACAGCAATGGTTATAACGGCACATTCTGTCTTTCCGTTCGTTAATTCCCCTGCCGACACGCAATCAGTTGAGGCTGTAAGTATTTAAATCATCATAAAGTTGCTATAAATTTTCTTATTTCTGAATTCCATCATCTGTTTTAAGACTTATAACGTCTCGATTACGTTCGAGTAGGCATATTTTAGTTTTAAAATTAAACTTCCTATTACTTGCTTATTGACATATTTAAAATCAAAATTTTCCCTAGAAAAACCGCGAAATATTACAAAATAAAAGGTTAAAGTAATATAAGGTTCTTATCGATATTGCGCTAAACATTAAATCTTACCCGTGGTACTGGCGTTAATTTGTAATAACAGGTTCGCATTTACAATATCTTACAATATCCTTTTTGCATTCGTTTCAGATGTACGATAAAGTACTGTATCACACTTTCATAAACGGTTCTCCCTTCGTGCAGATTTTCTTCATTATGTCCGGTTTTCTGCAGGCATACAACATACAAACAAATTCTGAAAAGATGAAATTGACCTGGCGCATGATACCCATGGGTATGTGGCTAAGATGGTTAAGGTAAGAAGAGTGCCATACTAGTAAAGAAGAATTTGAGTCCTTAGTGGTTACGGTCCAAAAGCGCTAAGGGAAATGAAACTTCTAATCTTCTCTTCCAATTTTTGTATTTTGTACCTTTACGGTATTGTTGACGGGTACCGGCGTGCCTAATGCTTATAGGCTAAGTACGACTTTGAAAGATATAATAGCACAAACATATAAATGTGACTAGCGATTGATTGCTATTATGATAAATACAGGTAAGCTATCCTGCCCCCGTTGATAACTTTTGGTTTTAACCTTCTAATTCCTCTGCTGTAGGCAGGGCACACAGAGGAACTAATGGCATACGTGTGCAACCTTTGGATGCTATGGATAAAGAGGTGTGACTTCTTATATTAGCCCCAACTCCGCTCGCCTACGGACTTGAGGGGCTTGAGGCTTGAGTAGTTGGTCTTCCATTTGGGGCTTTGTTATTACTCCGCAACATATTCATGTTGCCAACGCTTCCAAAAAAAATATTTTACCTTAACCGGTCGGTGTTTAGAAATATATACCCAAGATAGCAAAACGACTGCTGGATCAGCTAGTTATCTGAATTATGTAAAAGAAAGTTATCAACACGATGGAACTTGAAACAAAAATGGCAGTGGCTACGATTTTTCAGATAAGTGTAGAACCGTAAAATGTTACTGCAAGTATGGATCTAACCCTGCCCCATAGATGATCATCAATAACTTCTCCCTTGTAAATTTGTGCTGCTCATCTTTTAAGTCCGCATTGCCACCGTGAAGACCGTGTAGTCCCTAATCGTGTACACCATACCCCCCGCTACTGCGGTTAAGGATGGGTTGGCGCTATCGCCAACCGCAACACCGACTAGTCATAACTAGTCGAGGCTCTGTCCGAGAATGGGGACATCCCCGAACCTCGAAACAGCCGCCGGAGAAACAGAGCCGGAGGAGGTCGGCTGCAATCCATCAACAATATTTTAAGAACATCGTAGAGTTCAGGACTCCGCTGGTGTAAGCCATCACGGCTATATCACGCGCTATTGGTTTTGACTACTCACGGATTTACTATTCCTTTTATAAAAAAGTACTAGTCGCGTTGCGCAATGTTACAATGTTACAGTAAATTATAATTTCAAATTCTTATAAATTGAATTAACCGACTTCATATAAATCCTACTTAGTTTTAAGCACATGTTCGCAGTACAAAGTGTAATCAGAATAAAATTTCCGAGGAAACCTTAACCTTCTGAGGAAGCCTTGCGATATGCCGTTTACAACAAAAACACGCATAATTAGGTAGAACTCAAAGAGTACTCGTCAAATCTCGCTAAAATTATATGAGATCACACGACAAGCACAAGCTTTCAAACATAACAAGAATCATCTAAATTGGTACATCCAGTTAAAAGTTATGAGGTAACATACAAAAAATACAGTCAAATTGAGAACCTCCTTCGTGAATTCGGTTAAAAAGTAAAGAATAAATAGATACAATTATATTATTTCATACCGCATTTGATTTCAGACTGACACCATCTTACGCCATCTCATTGGCGATTACCTGTACCTGGTTTCGTTTTGCAGGCTCAGGGCCCTTGTGGTATGTAAGTATAATTTTTATAAGTATTTTTATGGTGTAGGCAAACTAGCAAGCGGCTCACCTGATGAAAAGCAATAATCGCTGCCCATGGATATTTGCAACGACGAATTTCCCTTCTTTTCCCGGCCTTTAAAATGGGAAGGGAAAAACAGGAGAGAGAGGCAGGAAAAAAATGGGGAAGGCTGAAAAAGGAATATATCATGCATATGATAAGATGGGACGAACGCAGGCTTTGTACAATAAGAGTCTTAAGGACATTTTGCTTCTTGGGTTTGTTAGGGAGTAGAGACAGCTGCAGGCGTAGGCGGCATTATTCCTAACAATTGCAAACAAAAATGTGTCGCGTAAAGATTTACGCGACACATTTTTGTTTGCACTAGATAGTGAGGTACACTGCTTGAGTTTGTTTCTGCCATTAACTTGCTTTTCTTTAGGCAAATGCTTCTTTATAAACGATATTACAGTAGATATATGGAACCATATGGAGCGTACACAATTAAGTTATTGATGCTTTTTACGCACGAAAGGCCTGCATAAAGTTTGCCGTGGTAAAAACAACTAATACTCAAATGCATCGGATGATGCCTGGCACTAAGCTTTATTGATCATAGCAGAACTATCCGGCCATCGAGGAATTGTACACGTTTGGCGGTGAAAGCTACCAGGATTGAGATTGTTTAAGACAGTATCTTACTCTCTTAAACAATCTCAAAGAGTTTAAAAATAGTTTTGCTAGTGAGGTAAAACAACGCCGCGCTGACATCGATCGTACTATTGTAGTATAATGAAATAAAATTTCCAAGATTTTGATCGGGAAAATAAACGGCATTATGAAGTCTAGAATTTTTTTGAACTAATTAATTTTTGTATTTAATTTCATTCCTCGTGAGCGTTTTCTACACAGGGAATATAAACAGCGTCATATGGGGCGCCATCAGTTAAAAATTTGGCTTTAATAATGTTGTGCAGATGATTAGTGACTAAGTGTCTTTAAAAAGCTTAAGAGGACTTTAATTTGGGGGCACCTTTGTTGGACTTTAATTTGTTGAGTTTGTTGGTTTAGTTTGGTTGAATTGTTGAAAATTTATTGACACTCTCCTTTTAGAACAATTTAATTAATACACCCCATATTGAGGGAATCCGGAAACTGGAATCCACCGGATAGTGTGTTGCATCTTTTTCTTACATAACCCTATTTACATATGTATGTAAGAATCGATCCACAAATACGCGTTCATGTGATATGTTGCTTTTGTTACACTCTTGCACGACACAATAGCTCAATATAAGTCACTAGTTCTCTTTAAATAAACGGTTGTTCATGAGAAACTTTATGTCAGTATCAACCAGCTGAGTAGCACTACGAAATGGCGACAGCTAGTAAATTTTGCCAATTACCATGCTTTATTTAAAACAAAACTTAACGGTACGAGAAGCTCAAACAGCTTTAGTGTGTGCTTAGTCTATGCAATAAGAGAGTACATAAAACATATACCATTCTATTAAGAATTGGGACTGATCACCATTGAAAATGGTTTTATAAAAGTTTGGAGAATTTCGAAAGCTGTTAATATGAATTTTTCCAATTAAACAACGTTACTCTACTTACGTTTGATTCTGCTCTCAATTTGACAACATCGCAATTAGTAGAAGTCAAATGTGATCGCCTCCAGGCTATTTCAAGATTTAACTTATAAAAAATGTAACAATATGTATATATTTTTTTGTAATAAAAAAGAGTTATAGTCCCGCTTAGTTTCTTTCTCCTGTTCTGCTCAGGACCAGATAGTTTTTCCAAACAGGTAGTAGATTCAATAGACGTCAAAAAGTGATTGTAAGCCAACCCAATTTTGAACAAAGAATTTAGACTTTGACGTTGACTCAAAATTTCAAATCACAATGCAACCGTTTAAATTAAGGCGAGCATGGTTGGACAGAAAGTGCGGATCAGGATTAGTTCAGAAAATTAATTAACATAGGTATGACTTTAGGTGTGACTTCCTAAAGCAATTAAGACGATATAAAGCCTCTGATTATTTGAATTATTAAAACTGCCTAATCGTGGTTTGTACGGTTGTGGAGTTAAGCAGTAGCTGCAGAGTGGGCTGGGTCAAGCCGGATGAGCGCCACAACCTCAGTGGGCAGTGGTTGTCGTTTACCATCATATTAACCGCTAGGTCGTCCATTTACTGTCATAAACCACTTCTGGGAAAATAAAATCAACTCCCCTTAACTTTATGTGCACATCTTGTCAATATTTTCTGAGTCTGAATATAGATATTTTCTTTATTACAGGCAGCCGTAGTCTCAGAAGTAGAAAGCTGTCGTCGGACCGGCTGGCAGAATTTACTCTTCATTAACAACTATTTCGACGATACGAAATGCATGCCCCAAACTTGGTAATTAACTAGTAGAGTATATTATAGATTATAGATTGAATAAATCACAAATGAGATAACAAATCACCAACGGTATTTGATGTTTTAGTTGTCCATAACCAGGCGCTCGCTTTTGCCTCTTTTAGTTCTGGTTTCAGTTCTAGTTCCAGGCACCACGGTGAAGCAAACGGTGTCATATCTAAGATATGTGAGGCTCAAAGCTTCACAGCACATTTTTTTCAGCACATATTTATTCTCCTTTACGCTTTCGAGAAAAATGTGCACTCGACACAGCTTTTCGATACGGATACTTTCGGACCGTAAAAGAACTTTTGTATTATTTTATTCATAAAATTGAAATATATTAAATCAAAGAAGCGAATATATCATTTCACTTATATCATATTAGTTTTTAAAAGGAAAAAAAAATGCTGCCCTTGATGTAAGTCACACGGAGAACTGCCCTAATCCGGAACATTTGCTATAGCACATACCAGTAACTGTCCCGGGTAGTTCTATCCCACGGCCTCCGACGCCGGAACTAACAGCTTGGCAAGCCAGGCTTTTGGGCTTGTATGGTAGTACCGCCACTGAGTGTAAGTGACTAGTGACAAATCAGGTAAACCTTTTAATTGACCCGTTGATATAGTGGTGAGTGTTCGATTCTCTTTCAAGATAAGGTATTTGTGCGACGAGCAAAAGTATTTTGTTCTGTGACTGGGTTTTAACTATCTATATAAGTATGCATTTAAAATATAATGAAGTTAAGTTGTCTGGTTACCATAAAGGCTTTGTCTAGTTTGATATTTATTTATATATCATTTGCTTTAGTATAAAAAGAAAACAATTCCGTTTTAGGTATTTGGCAGCGGAGATGCAACTATATTTCCTCGGGTTTATCATCTGTTTTCTGTTCAAAACTAACTATGCAAGAAAAATTGTGCTGTCCCTGCTATTCATGGCCGGTGTAATCATACCTGGTGTCATAACTTACATAAAGGATCTGGATGCGATTTCTATACCTTCGCCCACGTAAGTTTTCGTCACATTGGTCTTACTTATTTTGAAATGAAATAGTATAAAAAATATTTTTTGATAATATATATGAAGCAGGGCGCCATTAATTTTAAACCTTTAACATTTGCTCGACAGCCTCAAAACTCAAAGAACTAGATTTATAAACCATTTAATAAATTAAACCATATTTAACCATTATTACCATAAATGGTAAACCCATTAAGTCCGCCCTTTGTAATTCCTATTTATAAGGCATTGCAATAAAGTATAAATAAATAAATAAATAAATAAACGTGAATTCACGGTAAAAAGCGACGTATATCCTCTTATATTCTTTTATGGTGTAGACTGACAAACAAGCAAGTGGCTCACCTGATGGTAAGCAATCACCGCCGTCCATGAACATTTGCAACAGAACTTGTAAATGCGTTGTCAACTTTTAAGTGGTGTCAACTTTTAAGTGGGGGAATTTTTGGAAGAGGGGTAGTGAGTGGATGTGATGATGGTATGGGTGAAGGGAAAAGAGAAGATGGCATGGTAGGGGGAAAAGGGGGCGGAGAAAGGGAGAACGTGGAGAGGTATGGGCCACCTGCCACCTTACTCACCAAAAGAAATACGGAAGCAAAAACACTTCCACTTTACGCCGATTTTCTGGTGGTTTCTGTTTTCCGAAGTCGTGGTACTTATTCGTTTCGAGGCAGCCCATTCCATACCACCGTAAAATCGATCCTTGATATTTGACGTTAATTTAGAATTAAGTTACATTGCTTGGAGGTTTGGAGGTTTTAGTGATCCCTAAAATACACATAATTTTGTTTCTTCGACCATTAGCAAGAGAGAGATGCGTTCATTGCAGATGTTAGACGTTCGTGCCGGTTTTGAAGCATTTTTTGATTTTGTGATGTTTAGTCGCATCGGAATGATGGGTAGAGAAAAAAGACCGTATAGAGCTAATAGTTCTTTCTTTAGAAAATTTACTGAAATGCACTGAACAACAAAATACAGTACAGTATTTTAACCCATATTCACTCAAAACAGCTCGCCACCGCGCTGCGTCAACGCCTAGAGATGTAAAATGGTTTATCTCTGTACCCAATAAAAAAGCTGAGAACATTCTCGTTCAAACCGAAACGTATTGATTTTATATATTAATGCTTAGTGGTAGAATATAATGCAGTTGTATCGTACCTGACTCGACTAGACTCTTAGTGTCTGGTAGACTCTGCATAGTCTTTTACCAATTAAATGTATATAGATTTAGAATACATTATGTATATTTCACAAACATGTTTTTCCAGGACATTCATCAATATCTTTGTCAATAACCCCACTTTCGACCATATCCACAAGCGTGGACACACCAACTTGGCAGCTTATATCATCGGTTTGAGCATAGGATTCATTACTTATTATTTGATGCAGGTGAAATTCGATGCTCAGAAATATAAGGTACGAATTAAATAGATTAATGTTATAAATAATTTTGACACACTATTAAGAGGAGGTCCAAACTGGATTCAAGCAGCACAATCCAGAGAAAACTGGCTCAATTGGAGGAGGCCTTTACCCGCAGAGGGGTTCTTCCAGAATAACCACACTAATCTATACTTATTAACTATAATACTAATCGTTTCTAATATTCTTTCTATAATTACTAACTATTTAAATAATAAACTAGAACTTTTTTCTTTTTTGATACTAACATAACTACTAACTTTGAAAACTACAATTTCTGGAAGAAATAAAAGGCTTTTTTATTTTATTTATTAAGAGGAGTGATTCTCATGAAGTGTACTAAGCATGGAAAGCGACACACCCGTCCTTAGCCAAACCGCAGTGTCGCTAAGTGCTTTGAATCGAGCACCACATCAGTCCGCTTATCGATCGCACTGTAGTAGCCAGTGGAATAATCGGACGACTCCCAACTGCATATAAAGTATTTATACCAGATGGCATATGAATTACGAAAAATGTTATAAATAAAGTGAACTGATGTCAAAGATTCCAAGAAAGGAAGGGAGTCGTATGAGTGTTAAGAGAGTCAATGTGACTAGAAAACGCAGATTTTTGACAATACGGCCTAAAAATTTTTTGACATTTTAAACGTTGTTTTCGGTTTTGTTCAACAGACTATTAAATCTAATAAAATATAATTACAAAATAGTATAACCCTTGATTGGGGATACACATGAAACAAATCTAACAATTACCGTAAATCCAAGTAGTTTGTTATCTAGCATAGATGTGTTGAACAAATTTAATGATTCCGATCAATTACCTTTGAAGTCTATCTTACATTTTATTACAACTAAAGAGTACAAATTACGCAAAGAATAAATCTAATCCATAGTTGTTTACTATTCCAAATATAATCAAATTAATCCATTAACAATTTGTAATGTGTCATTTTCTTTTAACAGAAATTTGTGTGGGTCTACCACGCTCTCTTTGCCTCTATATTTTTGATGTTGTGGATGGGAATAATATTCTACCGCGACGCACCTCGTGAGCCGGCACTTATCAGAGCTCTGTACGCGGCTTTGATGAAGCCGATCTTTGCAACAGTATTGGCGATACTACTACTCGGTTGTGTCTTCAAATATGAGAGTACGTACTTAAATTTGTAGATTCATATTCTTTTAAGAGAAGATTAATTTATGGGTTGTTGATGTATTGCGGTGGTATATAGTGAGGAGATAAATAACGACTCGAACTCACTTAATTAAAGTCAATGTATTGCACAATCATACAAGTAGAAAGTTCACTCGTACACAATACAAATAAGTCCACAGAATAGAAGGAGAGGAGAGTAGAAAGAAAAGTACAGTAACGACACACAAGCAGATATACAAAGCAAGGGCTAATTATATTAAAATAGCGAGATTGCGATGTAGTTAGCGGTGAGCGTTGGGATAGCAAGCGACACAGGCTTCGCGACGGACAATGCGAACTTGTAAGTGACTGATGAGTGCCGCTGCGTTGCCGGTGCAGGCGCATCGCTCACGTCATCGTGACGTATATACGTAAGATAAACAACAGCTGACTCGTTAGCGAGCGAGTGTCCCCAATGCGCGGTGTCTTTAGGTTGTGTGCTTCGTGTATGTGTATGTTGGTAAGTATCTGTGTATATGTATAAGCGTGTGAGTATATGTATAATTGTGTCAGTAGCCTACAGGTGTTATAAAATGAAACTATCCATTGCTACATATTGAGTTTGAAGCTAAGTATTTGAAATGTTGGATTAGGTGATAGAGCAACGGAGCAGTTTCAGCTACTGATGAATTAGCCGGCTCGAACCGGATAAGAACCCACAACCTTACAGAAAATCGACGTGAAAAGTATTTATGCTTCTGCATTTCGTCCGTCGAGTGGAGTACCCCCCTCTACCCCCCTATCTTTTCCAGCCTCCCCCTCCCCACGTTGACGGCCAGCAACGCATTTGCGTTCGACGTTGCAAATATCCATGGGCAGCGGTTATTGCTTTCCATTCAAC
>DWHO01005421.1:0-10326 GCA_018247575.1 Eurytides lysithous rurik | reverse complement strand
ACGCCGATTTTCTGTGAGGTCGTGGTACTAATCCGGTTCGAGCCGGCCCATTTAGCAGCGGGATCAGCCGCGTGGCTATACCACCGAAAAATCTATCTATCTGCCAATGTAAGTGGGGGACACGTAACTGGAGTCAAGTTTTTAGTGGTAGTCATTGTAGGTGTCTATGGACGCTCAACAGCTTTAGTGGGTGAATTACAGAAATAAGGGTCAACTGACAAAACGTAGCGACATATAAAAGTCACAGCCTATATATGTCCCACTGCAGGGCACAGGCCTCCTCTATACAGAATAAATAATGGTACAGACCGCCACGCGGCTCCACTGCGGATTGGCGGACTTCTCATATTTAAAATTATTTTTTTTTATTGTTTCTTAAATATGTAGGTTTCCTCACGATGTTTTCCTTCACCGTTGAGCACGTGGTAAATCAGCACTTAAAAATGTTAATTATGAATTAAAAAAAATCATTGGAGCCGGCACCGGGTTTTGAACTCAGGTTGCTCAAGTATATTAAATTAAAAGCCAGCGCCCGGATAATGAGCTACCACGGCTTTTTTTACCGAGATATAGGTACGGAGAGAGATAATTACTGCTTCATATATAGTAGAAACTACTAGTAGTTTTGTTATGTTTAACGACAATGACGCTTTAATTAGTAATTAACATGGAAAGTTATTCGTATTATATAGGTATTTAACTTTAAGCAACTCTGGATAGAGTTTAACCTGTTTCTGAAACAGATCTTAAATGAACCATTAATCATGTTTATAATTTCACAGGTGCAACGCAAGTTACTGCAGCTCGATGTTACCAATAAGGTAGCTTTAACCAAAAATATAGTCCGTAAATCAAAGAAAAAGTTTGGTCACAACGCGTAACGGAATCTTCATCACCGTCGAAAGGGTCAGTTTTTTGCTGTCAATACGACATCGCAAAAGTTCGTTTATAAAAAATTAAAACTGACACCCGACGAAGAGAATAGCGGAAATTTGTATGAGGTTTTATCTAATGTGCCTCGTAAACTCACATCACGTCGTATAAAACCGCAACTGTTATGTCTTCCTAGTACCTTTGTCATAAAGGTGACTGTGCAAAAATTTGAATCTTTTAAGTCATCGCTAACGAATCGTATGGTTTTCCTTATAAAAACAACAACCGATTTTATTCCTCGCTTGCTCATAAGATACTGTTATTAGTTCTACTATAACCACTTAGTTATTTCCATAAAATCTAATGGTTTCTATTCTATCAAAGGTATAAGCTATTATACCTTTACATTACAAATGTTACATTTTAGATAATTGGTGAGAGAGAGGATTGTGATCCGTTTAAAATTTAGAGGTATATACCATGAGTATAAGTACCAGATTTTTATGTCTAAGGTATTATTATTGGAATATGAACTGTATTATTAGTAATATAACTGCAATGCAACAAACTAATGATTCAGTTTCTATTTATTTTTCTATTTATTAATTGTGGAATATAGCAACGAAATCTTCTGTAACGTCAGGATTTAGCAAGCAGTTCAAAACTCTATTATAATTAGTTTTAATGACAGTACAGTTTGAATTGATTGAGATCCAGAGCTAAAGCTGGATTATTTTAAGTAAAAAAGTGTAGTAATGTGGCAGCACGAGAAAGTCACGCGTGATGGTAAACTACACGCTTGATACTATTATGACTACATTAGGACAACACAATGCTTTTCAGTGAACTTAACGGCACGTTTTAAAAGCTCTTCAAAGAAAAACGCCGGGGTACATACACAATATTCCTGGGTGTCAGAAAAACTGGCATTACAGTAGTAACCCAGGTGGACTGAGCTGTGGAGCCTTTAAGGTAACGAGCAAGTCGTCTGATGTCTTTCAGTCTGCCTATAATAACACCTATCTTGGTCCTGCACTATGCTTGTCTCCCATGATTTAACCCTTTCGCTACCAACGGTAATTACAGTCACCCGCATCGAAACGACGCCTGTATAGGAGGGGTGACAACAGTCGCCCGCCGCAAAACGAAGCCTGTACACGATGTCACCGGCTGAAGAACACCACCCACCGTACAGAAGACGCTGTTTCAGCACGGAGCTTCGTTTCCACCACCTCAGGTAGGCTTTGCAAAAGAGTACTATCACTAAAGCTAATATAAAGAAATTTAATCTATCGTTGTTCAGTATCTTACAACTACTATATAACAGTTATAGTGGTTGTAGGATTTGATTTCTGTAGCAGATTTCGTTCACCTACTTAAATTCATATTCTCAATATCAATTCATTCTTTGTTATCATATCGATGTTTGTCATACAAAGATATCCTTTATTATTGTGTGAAACGTAAGACAGCTTTAGTTGATGCTTGACTTAGCTGGTTCGGAAATATCACGGCTTTATGAAAGTCTGGCGAAAAATAGGAATGAATATATTCTTGTTGCCTCAGCTCGCGTTATTCCCCCTAGCAGTAACCACGGGACTTTGTGGACGTTATGGATAGTAAATATTGCGTCATAAGGATTGGAATATCAATTCCGTTTTATTTAAAAAATAAAATATAGCTCTCTAAGATTTTAATAAACATTTAGATAATAGATTTTAATAATAAATCGATGAGCCGTGTGATGCTAAACATACAAATTATGAAGTTTATGGCCTATGACTCCGGAAATCTAACCTAACTTAGACAATTCAACAACAAGCCATCATTTGACGTGATTCTAAAACAGATATAAATGGCCTCTCGCGTTATAAAGCCCATTTAAAACCTGATACACATGTATAAAACTGGTAGCCACACTTTTATCTATGATTATCTATTGCACACGTTAAGACAAGGTCGATTAAAATTAATTAGAAAAAAGCATCAATCGATAAATTATGTTCAATATATTTAATATCAAAAGACGTCAGGAATGATATTAAATTTCCAAGTCCGTGATTGATTTTAATCTGTAGTAATAAAACTGAAAAGCAGTAGATATTGCTTTCATATATATGGATATTTTATTAAATCGTTCGCCAAGTTTCATCTATCATACTTTACACCATGAATATACTACTGTATACATGTAGTATGATTTTGTCATGAAATGAATCACCGGCGGTCTTATAAACGTAATGGAAAGCGGGAGCGATTTATTTAAAACATATTCGTTTAAGGTCTTTCATAACAGAACAAACAAAGGCCGGTTCGACAGAGTTGTCAAATGTCGCATTTTTTCTCCGACGGTATGTTTAACACATGCAAATGGGTTTTTTGTGGTGACATGCGAGTCTATTTGCTTAACACCAGTCCGGGCGCCACACATCCGTGGATCGTGTTGTTTTTCGCATGAACAGTCGAAAGCGAAGTATCGAAATCTTCAGAAGATGTGCCGCTAAAAGGGATACAGATACTGTAAACAAATAGCGAGGGCAAGTTCGGCTTTTATAGTCTGTGCTAGCGTAAATATTATCCGACTGGCCCTCGAAACAACAGGCGATGTTGTGTAAATAAAAACGATTGTTTGCTTGTGATTCTCCATTTTTTTAACGACGGGCGCAAAAATGGCTGGGATGAAACTGATATTGGATGTTTATTAAGAGGGATATAATTATAAATAAAAAAAGGGAATTGACATCCAGAGCTATCTCGGATTTTAAGACGTTCCATCTGATTTTGTAGACAAAATAGATTTAATATAAAAGGGATACATAGATTCAGTGTCAGAGGATCTAGAGTTATGGATAGAATATATCAAGCCTCTAAAATAACTTAGAGGCGCTAATAAGTGTTTATTATAAGTGACAGGACTCTTTTTTAAAGCCTCCTTCCTCTGCTCATATTAATATGTAAATTAAAATAACAGGAAAATGGTAATAATAGTGTGACTTTAATAGTTTTAGGGCTCCCTTGCAAAGTTGGACGTAGCTAAGACTAAGTCGATCCGTAGCCGTAAAATTCCAACGCCCTCTTTTACGTAATATCTATTTTTTCCAATTCTATATATCTGTCTATTATCTATTAATAATCAAAGGTTAAACATTAATTCTCTGTTTTATTTTCTAGTCACACGAAAAGCTCCATCGGCCACAAGGGGGCGTTGCGACCCCCGTTGGGAACCTATGCTCTAACACAACCAATTTATTTTTACTTAAATTGAAATAAAATGTCTCGAGTGTTTGTTCAATTCGGTATGGATGTTTCTTGTTCTGCACCCAATAACCGATTGAATTTACAAAAGCGAAAACAATTGCACTCTTGGGACAAGATGGAACAAAAAGCAATAACAAACGCACTTGCCACTAAGTAAGGGATTCGAACGAAACCGATCGTTCGGAACGATCCGATCCTGATCGGGTTCCAATTTCGATCAGATTGTTCCGACACCAGCGCGGGCGCTAAGCGCCTCGTAATTAACTCGGCGTAAAGTGGCGGTGCCGTGCGGAGTTGATATCCGTTGAACGTTCATGATCGCGATTTCATTACCGATTTCCGGCGACGCCCGACTTACCGGGAACGACTTGGGGGTCTTTTATCGGGCCCGTCGTCCGCTGCATGCCACGCGTTTAGGTTTTTTTAATAAGATACGAATGATTCGTACGGTCTGTCAGTTTTTTGTCAATGGCCATGTGACAAGTACTGGATGTCTGACTTGAAAGTAATAATACATATAGATAAATTGACAACTCATTTTGTCAATGAATCGTTATACAACAGCTGTGTCATAAATGTAAATAAATGGTGAAGTAAACATTTTTACTTTCTATTCACGCCATTTTGACAGCGTTTCTTACTTTATCGGTAAGGAGGTTTAATGTTTATGGTGGAAAGAAATCCACATGTATTTATATATTATTATTGACGATGTGCGACTTCTAGGCATGTGCCATTACATGTTATCAGTGTTATTTCCGAACCACCGGGTTATAAAGAAGTTCATCGTGGAAGAAGGAGCCTATTCCTGCACAAAAGTCTAGCAACGCTGTCGCAACCATTTTGGTATTGTGAATGCCCATGGACAGATTTATCCTATCAATTAAATTTCATCTACCCCTTCCTTTAAAATAAAATAAAATTAATGACACTATAAGAGTAGGAAAGACAAAGGTAAGTAGTTTTGCTGCCCTGACAATGAATGACTATTAATTGGAACACGTAATATATCACACGTAATGATACTTAAATAAATCTATAGTGTCAATATGTTTGCAGTATAATAATAATAATAATCTTTACTTACTTGCTAATTTTCAAGCTCTAACTGTACTGAAGGCATTATGAATGAGTAAAATTATTAATTATAACTATATATACTATTATTAAAATTATTAAAATAATCTGTATTTTCAGTATATGATAGTTTTTATTATCTATATTTTATATACACGTATACACGTCAAATTAGCGTAAGAGGTTAAGTTTGGTTTCTCTTTCGTCTTTGGGTTTTTTGATTTAATTAAATTTAATACTATGCAGTTTGAGAACATCACCATGATCAATTTATGCATAACTTCTAATGTAGTATTTTGTGAAGTATAGCACATTTCGGGATGAATACACGACTTAAAAAATTAGATATAAGTAATACAATATCAGTGCCAATAATATCACAATTCCACAAAGATTATTTTCTCGTCGAAAGTTGTACTGATAAATAATTGATACATAAATCGAAGTGAGTTCGAAGTTCGGGCAAATAAAACATTTTATAGTAACCATGCTAAAATATCAAATGCACTTCGCAAATTTAGCGTTTGAAACTCAACGCCAGACTAACCGATGCAGTAAGTTGCGAGATAAATTTTACAACCGCCAACTCCCTTGGCAGTAATATTTTAAAGCAAGAAATAAACAATCTTATAGTATTACCAGCGAAAAACTGCAGAATTTCAATATTGGATGAAAGCAACAATTGCTAGAGCATAAATATTTACTACAAATTTAATATCTTGCCACATCCAACTTATATTACAGTATCGTTGTAAATATAAAACGTTGTTAACTGTATACAGTAAAATATGGTTAATGGTGAGTTTCGCTATAAACATATCAGATATATCGGAGCCTAGACCACCGGTAGATGGTAGGTGCAGGTGAATAATCTACAGGTGAACTGAATATCAAATAAGATGAGAATGTCAGATGAACTTATGACTGTTATCTTACGTTATATATATGCTATTGTTCTGTTTTACTGCTTCGTTTTGTTTCTTGTTTTTACGTTTGCAAACGGCTCACCATTTTATTATGCAAATGTGAAATTAAGGCTGTGAAGTTAGTTACAGCCTTTGTATGTCCCACGGCTGGGCACAGGCTTCCTCTATACAGAGGGAGTTGGGCTGATCACCCGATTGCCTGAAAGTAAATTGATCCATGCGTCGGATGGGCACGTAAAAAGTCGGTCCCGGCTTCTTGTCGACGCCATCTAGCGGTGGCTCGGAGAAGACGTTATTAAGAGGTCGGTTTAATGTCACCGCCTCTGCACCTTATCTCCGGTCGTGTCGGTTATCCTTCCCATCGGGCTATGAGAGCAAAAGGAAGAGTGAGTGCACCTGTGTCTGCGCAAACGCTTGTGCATTATAATATATCCTGCGCACTTGGCTGATCACTTGTAGATAGGCCGCCGTGGCCGGATTCGGTCGGGAGGACATCATCATCATATTACACTCTCACGACAAGATTATTGCTTCACGCGAAGGTTGTCAGCTAAATGTCACGTGACAAACGACCGGTAGTATTTAACAAAGAATGTGATGCGTAAACACCGTTTTTTTATATCACGCAAGTGGCCGAACGGCAGTTGATTCGCCTGATGTTCATTGGTTACCAACACCGAGGAACATTGTCGAGCTAAGTTTGTTTAGTCACAAAAAAAATACAAATAAGACGTGCGTGAAACTCGACAAAGTACGTAAATTAGTTTAATTTTGACGGCATTCGTGTATTTTATAAAAATCAAACTATTTTTTTGTAATGTATCACAATTTTTTATAATTATCAATCGGCCAAGCAAATTGCTTCGCTAATCGGAAGTAAACTGACGGATTTATTATCGACTGGCCCGTTGGTGTGGTCGTTATTGCTCCTGACTGCAAAGCCGTAGGTCGTGGGTTCGATTCCCACTCAGGACATAATATTTGTTTACTGCCTGGGCGTTAACTATCTATATAAGTATGCAAACATGTAGGTATGGATATCAGTCGTATGGTTACCATAGTAAAGACTCGGCCAAGTTAGGATCAAAGGACCGTGTGTGAGATATCTCCCTTTTATTATATATTACTAGCTGTACCCGGCGCGCATTGCTACGCCACATGACAATCGGTTGAACGGGGCAGAAGTTGCTACTCTGCAGCGCCCTCGTGGCGAGTTACATCTATGAGCATATTATACAAACCTTCTCCGTGGAAAAATACATATATATATACCAATTTTCATAATAATCGGTTTGTTCGTTTTTGAGTTCATCGATGACAGACAAACATTCATTTTTATATATATAGATATTTCATTTTTGTTTTAATTTAAAGGCCTAATTATAGTACTTGTAACACATATTAAGTTTAGCTTTCTACATTTCTGCTTAAACTATAAGTATGCCAAACTTCACACTGCCCCGCTTGGCATAGGGGTGCAAAGTTTGCTATTCACCTTTTTATAAATAGAAGGTAACTTATTCATAGTAATAATAAGCTTCTCAAAAATGAAAACATGCGAAAAAACAAGCGAAGTGGCTTAATCACACATGCACAAAGGCACATGCGGATGGCAGGTAAAACCTTAACATACGTAATCTCCAGGTCGCCGTTGGACAGAAGTGGAGTTGGATGAAGAGGACGAAGTAGGTGTGGTACGTAGTGACTCCAACTCATCTTCGGGACTCTCTGAGGGCACTGAGGAGTTCCGCGGACGCGCCAGCACCGACTCCCGTCTGCCGCCAAGACCGGCTAGAGCCAGGCATCCCGGACCCACACGCACAGTCCCACCCCCTGTTAGGCGCATGAGCGTCTCTATGAGGGGTAACAATGCCAGCACCTACTAATTCAACAGACAAATAAATCGTGTAGATTTATTTGATAGTGTATTTCCGCTATTTGCCCACCTACGAGTGTCGAGGTTGATCTCGTGTGCCAACGACCACCCGGTTGGGAGGTATACCCTACGGGTAGACACCTTCTCCGAGCGCGGTAGCGGTATTTCGGGTGTACACGAAAACATCGTCTTCAGCACGGTGGAGCTGCGGTAGATTTAATACTTTGAACCAACGAAATCAGTATGCACAGTCTAGTAAAATCACATAATTTGATTTTTAATATTGAATTAGTTTGTGTATACTATATATGATATAAAAGTTGACTGACTGTTTAATTTTTGAAGAACAAAAGTAATAAGAATATTTAATAGTGCGTTTGTTGTATATTATTTTCGCTGTAATTATAAATATATATATATATATATATATGTTATATGTGTTATTTTTCACGCAAGCTAATTTCATATTATAATAAAGACATCGTTAGCAACAGCTATGTATGCTGTTAGTAATATATAAATAAATAGTTTCAAAGTAGTATTGCAAAAAAAAATACATTTGTAATCAAGGAATCAATATAATGCTGCAAATGCAGTAAACAAAATGAATATGATAAGGTGTCTCGTAATCCATGGTGAAATGTATTAAATGCGTATTAAATTTGTGTAAATAGACTTAGCGATAGTATGATAAATAATTATTATTAACGATAAAAGTAGTATCCCATACTACTTTTATCGTTACAAATAAATAAAGCCAAAGTCATACGCTATTAATCCAAAAACAAAATAAGTAAATTAGTAAATTGAATGTGGAAATGCAATTTCACCGTTCCAACACCGCCAAGATCTAATTAAGGATCACCCATCGCATAGCTGCAGCGTAGCTATGATACTGCAAAGTTTCAATCTCTTTACGTGAAATTTAAAAAGATTTACAAAAATCAAAAATTTAAAAAAATGTTTAGGTAGGGAAAATAGACATAACATATATACACTATATGTACTGCATTTAAATACAATGTACATTTAATTATATACACATAAAAAAGTATGTGTATCTTACATATAATAAATATCGTGTAGTCGACAGCTTAGAAACATCTAAAATGATAGTTTTTTTGGTATTTACGTATTAACGCTACCGTAGCAAAAATTCAAATAATGAAACAAAAAGAGTAATAACTAAATATTAACTACATAATTAACGGTGGTAAAACTTTTAATGGGTGTGCTGGAATTAAACGGTGGCCATGGCTTCCCATTGAATTGAGCGCGGTGGAGTAAATAAATGAACGGACGAACGTGAAACTCTAAGATTTAGGAAAAGTTTTAATTTATTCTATATATAGACCGTCTTGCTGTTTGAAATAAAAATGGCCTTTAAATCATCGAAATGTTAGTTTATAGTTTAATGTATAGATGTATGTCGAAAATGTGTATATTTTTAATTTGTCACAGAAAATAAAACATTCTCATCAATGTAACCTATTTCATTTATTTTTCATTTTTTACTACCAACAAAGTTAGTATAGATTAAGTTAACATACAATTTTCTGTTAGACGCTTGTGCATTCACAGACGTGGCGACTAATCGATAGAGTGCAGCCAAGCTCCTTTCTAGGTTTCTACGCTGAAAATAAACTTAATTTTGTCGGAAAACGTTTGCTCATTCATCGCAGAAACAGATACTGAACTAAGTTTGAAGAAGATCAGACACTAAAAACTTCTCGAAGATACCATTATCGGCGTAAATAATCGAATTTTCTACCGACGATTATTGAAAGTCCTCTATTTGCTTTTAAATGAATTTCATATTAATAGTCTAAATTAACTGTTGCAGTTGAGTGCTTTTAGTCTAAGCGATTCTGTAAAGCTTTATCGGGGTACCGGACACGTGAAAACGCTAAGTTTCCACGAGTTGTACTGGCCTTACATCTGCAACGTAATTTATAATGTAATATACGTCTAAGCGGTTTTGGGGCCGATGAGAACCGCCCCAATTCGCGGGTGTAGCATGATATAGTTTACGCGATTTACGGTACCTTGTATCCTTGCATGTGTATGTGTGTGTGTGTATGTGTAGTGTTATTGACTGGGTCTCCATCGATGCGAACTATACCCTGTACAAGTTAGCTTGATCTTTTTGACAGACGGGCTAGTGATGGGAAAAAGAAAATATCTAGTAGTCCAAAAAATAACGTTTTAAAATACTTGTAACTGTGACAAGATGGTGTGGGTGTATTATGTGTGAAATTCTTTATTGCATTAGACATATAAAACATTGGGTAGATAAGCGACGGTGGGTCAATACTC
>DWHO01005420.1:0-10328 GCA_018247575.1 Eurytides lysithous rurik | reverse complement strand
TTACAGTGACCGTGACGTTCACGGAGCTGCACAATTCTGCCGGTAAACGTTGCCCGTATATGTCACGGAGGTATGCACTAAGCGGTTAATATGTGTTATGAGTAAACGTAATATGTATATCTTGTATAAGTGAAAGAAAGAAAATAATTATTGGACACGAAAACTGTTTTATATTGTCCACCGATGCCGTGTCGATGCTACTATAAAACCATACTAAGAATAAAACAATTAATTTTATGTTCATATTTAACGATACTTTTTTTTTTCATAATAAGAACTAGAAATTAATAGGAATCTTGATTGTTTTAATTAAAAAGCGCGATAAAAATTGTCGAAAGAATTCCAATTATAAAACGTTCGCCGAGATATCTGAAAAACTATATCTTCGGCACAGGAATATGCCAGAACTCAGTAGATATTTGAGTAATAACATCAGTAAGTATTCGAGTAATGACAACTTATGTTATATAAATGTCATTGCCAATTTTGATTTTGCCGATCATAAATAAGCATTATTTAATAATATTCTCAGGAATTATTCCGCTTTGTAATGAAATATTGTCAGCATATTAACTGAGGATAGATAAACCGTCATAAGTTTAATAAGTGACGATATATAGGTGGGAAGCGAAGCACAGAACCAAGGAGATTTCCTGTAGCACTGTGTACTCATGACCTCACGTTTTGCCCATCACTTTGTCTCCCTAAAAAGTTCTGTCGTGTTTCAACGAAAACCAATTCTTCTTTAAACTCTCTTTCGAGTACGTCATAAATACAAAAAAAAAGGAAAATTTCAACTATGCAGAAATCGAACAAAGATTTATTTATGTGCCTTATACATAAATGTTATGAGAATAACAATAAAACAAAAAAAACAATGAATGATGATGTTCCTTCTAAGGTTTAGAACACGTGCTTAGATGCTCACTAAAGGATGATAAATTTCAAAACGAAACTGACTGACATGTGACTGAATAAGCGGAGCGTCCGCTCCACTATATTAAATTCCCATTCCTCAATGGCCCACACATCTGCGCGGTCCAAACGTTTCGACATATGTAACCCGCTAACTAAACTAGACGCGCGTCCAACTGTTAAACTCAAGCGATCCTTTTGTGACGTACGTTCTTGTGATTATTTATTTATTTATTTACTCACCTCTACAGCTATCCTAGCAGGGTAGCCCAACGCGATAGTCTAGCCAATATGACACAGATCAAAAATAGGCTTAAGCTTGATAAATAACTTTTAAGATCACTGCTAAGATACATAACACATTAAAGAACAAAAACAAAATATTAAGAAGATCAGGACAATTATTTTAACCACATCATTAAGCGTGAATTAAATCTTAAATATTCTTAGAAAAATTGCGATTTTGCTGAGGAAAAACTTCTACAGTATAACTGAAACAAAATGCTCGTAACTTGGCCCGGGGCAATTTTAACCGGAGCGTTTTGCCGCGCTTACGCACAGCCGTAATTGGCCCGCTAGCGTCCTTTGATCTCGCCGCGCACGAATTAGCGCGCCCGATTCGAACATAGAACTCTTGTATTTCCGTTTCTACGGCGCTTTTATTTTTTCTGTTCTTTTTATGTTAATGAAAGCTCATTTTTCCCGGAATCGTACTCGAGACCGTTGTTACGTCAGTCGGGTTCGAATTAAAAAGAAGAAAATCGATTCCACGAACATTCGATTATATGTTGTATTTGTCAATAGTAGTGGTGTTTACTAAAAATAATAAGACTGGCACAGTAATATTTCGACTACAGCCGCTACTAAAATTCACTTGAATAACAAATTGATAAGAAGAAAATACTTCTCTTACCTTTCGTTACAGGCTTTTCGTCTCTTTAAAGACCTAATATAATATTTTAAAATTTTTCTTACATTTAATAAAATGTTTTATCTAAATTAATATCACAATATGAAAATAGATCGCTCTAATTACAATGCATTATAAAGAAAAAAATATCTCATAATAGCCCAAAATTACATTCCATGTGTCAATTAAAAATACAAATATCTTGTGTCATAAGGACGTTGCATAGGTACATACATCCGGAACAGTTGTCTGTAGTTTGTACCAAAATATTCCCCGGTTGGGATTCGAACTCACGAATCGCGACACCGATCTCGATAGCTTAGCAACTGCACCAAACGGTGACAAAGCTGCATTCTACAGTTGGAAGGATAAAGCATTTTTTTGTTAATTTTTTTTATCTTATCTACACGATTACTTAATATACTTAAGTTGTTGTTAAAACAATCGGTTGTGGTCACTTTCTTTAACCAGTTGGCCTGGCAATTAATTGACATCCAACTGAAGCAATTTGCAGTAAGCAAAAATCTAAAATACTTTTATGAATTTCGGGGTAAAAAGTGTTCACTTAATGCAAATAACAATATGACAAGTGTATTTTACTACGATTTGATTATTAATCAATTCACAACCACAATATTTGAATGCGTTAAACACAACAGAGGAACTGAGGAAAATAGAACGAACTTATTAAAAAGAGCGACGTGCTTTACACGTCATATCGAGATTTGCCCTAGACAAGAGTTGACGTGCATAGCACGTCATTCCAAGTCAAGTGGTTTAAATGTAAAATCGATTAGTTGTGTGGATAATTTCTGGCTTCAGATATGATAGTCAAGAATAAGTATTTCGTCTAATCGACGCGCATTATACAAACGGAAATCGTTTAAACGCCATATCGAGTTACGACGACTTTGTTTACATTAAACACCCATTTAACCATTCCATACCCACGCTGTCATTCCACAAAGCATGTCTCGCAAGGATGTGTCTTTAGTAAAAACAATTTTGGTGTTTAAGTCCATTAACAGCGGTATATCGACATATCAACAATCTATCATATTTCTCTCAAGATTTAAAATATTTTTTTACTTCTAAATCGTCAATATATAATGATACAAATCTGAAAGTGTATTGGTTAGTCTGTCTTTATTTCACGGAGCAATGGCTCGCCACAATCTTTTATACTGGGACACTTCTTATGACGGCAATTGACAAAATAAAAGCCGAAACCAAAGCCACACGAGAAAAGCCAGGCATTGTGAAAAAATCTGGATGTTTTTTATTTGTTCGCATGACAAACATACTTTAGGCGAATTAGCTTATTTCATATACATGTGCTTAATACATTATTGGGTGTTAGAATTCTCGCTTTTCACATGCCTTTACCTCTTCCTCCACTCCCTATCCCCTTCGCTCCCCCTCACTCTTCCTCCTTCCCTCTTTCAAAATTCTCCACCTTAAAGGCTGGCAACCTGTTTGCAAGTTGTAATGCTGCAAATGTCCATGATGTCCAATAATATTACACGATGCATTTCAACGACACCTTTGACTCAGTTACTAAGCTTTTAGCGTCGGCGTGGTAGGTCGAAGGTTCGATTGCCAATCGTGGAAATATATGTATGAACAGATAATCATTCCAGATTTGGACATTTGTCCGTGTGAAATTTATGCATGTAAAAAGCTCTCATTACATAAGATAAGTTTAGATAGTTTAGATAAATTTGAAAATCGCTATCGCGTAGTTTATGTCGTCTTGTCTATGTTCTCAATTGAGAAATATATTTTGCATGATTTGTTGTTTTGTTAACCTTCCATATTCAGGCCATATTTTACTTAATCTGTGTGATGACAAGACCTTTGACCGACATGTGTTTAAATGATTAAGCGAACCAAAGTAACAATTAAGCACTTTTCACGTCAAATTTACTTTTAATATAATTATATTTCGGTCCTACGTCGTAGAAACTCAAAATAAATACTGGAATCAAAATTATTACGTGAAATATACGGGTTTTTTCTAAAACTTTTATACCTAACATTGGTGATGTTTAATTTTTAACGATTTACTCACAGAAAATATCGGTAAAAGTCAAAGCGCTTCAAAACCTATTTATTTAAAACGATGAAATATCTCTTTCCATTAAGTAATATCGATAAATCAACACGCGAACTCGTGGGGTGCACGACTCTATTTCCATTTACGGTTTTTTTTTAAAAAACCTCCTTCCGCTAGCTGTCTGTAAAATGGCGGGAGAGGCCTGATTGACGTCGCCGGAAACGGAATTCATCGGAGGGCGGTTCGGCGTAGGAAAATTGCGTGTCACTATACAACGCTTTTGCATAATCATATCAAAGTAAATACGTCTGTTGGTGGTGTAGACGTTTTTAATAAGGCGTCATGTCCGTTTGAAATGAATCTTTAAAATACGTTAAGCATTTTTAAAACACGAGAACCTTCGATAAAATTCTTTCACCAAGTGGCTGCATTATTTTATTTATTATCCACTGCATTGGTAGCTATTCTACCACTAAGTGACAACTGCCTCCGTGGCCTAGTGATATGGGCCCGCGTTTTACAAATCGGTTGTGGGTTCGAATCCCGCGGAGAACAATGACTTTGTGTTTTTGTTTCTTCATCACCCGATTGCCTGAAAAGCAAGATGATCCGTGCGTCTGATGGGCATGTAAAAAATCGGTCTCGGCCTGTCGTCGATGCCATCTAGCGGCGGCTTGTAGGAGTCGGTTTAATGTTACTGTATCTGCGCCTTACCTCTCTCCGGTCACGCCGGTCATCCGTCCCATCGGGCTATGAGAGTAAAGGAAGATTGAGTGCACCTGTGTCTGCGCAAACGTGTGCACTATGATATATCCCGCGCAGTTGACTAATCTCTTGTAGATCGGGGGCCGTGGCCGTAGTCGGTCGGGAGAACGTTATTAACACAAAGTAATGACGTGTCAGCGCTCTTGTCTTCCGGTTAAGAGAGTCACTCCAGCGTAATCACTGGGGGTCTTGAGTAATATCTTAAACCTTTTGGCGAGGACCACAGCCGAGCACATTTTGCACCGTGTTGTGTGGTTGAGGCTAAAACGCCTGTCCATACAGCACAGTGTGTAACTTTGTAACAGTGTGTAACCATTAGGCGGACAACTTACAAATCCCATCACTTTATCACACAAAAGTATACTTGAAGAGAAAACTAAAACCTCTTGCATGGAATATTGTGTAAGAAAGACGGACTTGAAATTTGAAATTAATGTTTTTTTTGTTTTGTTTTTGTAAAGAGAATAGCAGAAAGCTCAAATTACATTCACCATTTCATTTCAACTTGTGTGTCAGTTCCATTATATTGTCATATTCTCGTTCACGAAGTTATTCAAATGATTTTCTTCTCAACTCTTCTTAACTTAATATTGAATTTGACATTCCGATTGCATACACTTCAATACATTCCCGAACATTGTACAGTGCTATTCAGAAAACTTAACCAATCCGTTTCTTAATTCTGCAAAGTTATTCAAACCTGCTCCGTCGAGTTGCGAACTGAATCAACCAATCGTGTTAGAACTGTCGATCGGGTGTATTTATCTTTTTAGGGCCTTCAGCCTCCTTACACACTAGAGTAGCACAGCGTTGTATCGTAAAACATTTTTTTTTAAATGAGTTGAAAAGTGTACTTTATTTCTTTTACTCATACAGTATGTAATATTTTTTTTTTAATATATTCCAGCCCTGTACTCCAGTGCGTAATTATAATTCTATGGTGTCTAATTTTTGCTTGTTAGGGACCATTCTTTAACCCTTTAAGAGCTAAACAAAATATTTGTTATTCCTACAAGTTAAAGTTCTCACTTTCATGAACCGCTATAAGTATTATAAATATGACCTATATATCTACCTCAATACATTCTTAACATATTGCGATACAACCTTGCACGTGTTAGCTGACTTTTTAGCGAGACAATATTACATGAACGCATTTTTATGCACCGATTTCTTGATACCGTACTAGGTTTGCCTATGTGCTTTTATTGGGTGTTTTAATAAATTCTCCACGCTTTTGGAATCTTTCTTAACTACACCTTTACGAAAAAATAAACAGACCTGTCGGTGTGTGAAAGAAAAAGAAAAATAAATGCATTATCATATATGTAGTATTACTATGAGTTAACTTTCATACATGTAACTATACACAGTTTAATTCGTGCCAACGACTTGTAAATTGAAACAAACATGCCGATTATTCTCTTCTGCCATCAATGTTGCATAATAACAAAGGTATCTAGTGCCACACGGCCTTTATCGACGTGCCTTTGAGATGTTCATTTTTCAACCTCGCGCGATTTCGGTTTGTTTCTCTCCCCGCTGCGGCAATGATTTATTTCTCTTCCCCGACCATTGACAGCCGTTATAAAGTTGGATAAGGAGGCATAGATTGGATCGAGACGGTGTGCAATTGGCAGTCCCTTTGTACACGTGAAATATTGAGGGCTTTCGGGATGCGGGAACGGTTAGTTTAACATTGCTTTAGACCTGCCTCTGCAACTAATGTCTACTATTGTCGGGATAGGTAGGAATTAGGGATGCACCCGATACCGGTATCGTTTTTTTAATGGAGTAGGCTAACAAAACGAGCAAGCGGCTCACCTGATGGTAAGCGATCACCGCCGCCCATGGACATTTGCAACAGAACTTGCAAATACGTTGCCAGCCTTTAAGGGATGGAATTTAAAAGCATGTAATTTTAATTTAAATTAGTTTTCAAAACCTGATTCATATAGAATTTTACAGGAGAACGTTTCCTATTCAATATCTCAAAGTTATACTTTAGTAAGCAACCTTTATAAAAAAGTAAGAAGAAATTATACTAAAAAGTAACTAACATTTGTATATATGTGTTACAAATATATTAAAAGAAACTATTAAACTTTTAAGTTGGCAGTATTGCCAACGTCAAACTTTGGAAACAATATATTAAGCTCTTTCTTGCTACAAATACTTCGATCAATTTAACACTTTCTTAGAAGATATATTTCGATCAATTTAGCGTAACAGAAGAAGCGTGAGAGCTTGTATTTCTGTAGGTGCTTTATTTTTTCATTCACTCGTCGATGATGTAATCAGCAGCGGTCGTGGTAATGTTCCCTTTTATCAGGTGCTAGAGGATTAACGTCTTAAATAGGCCCTATCTTGATAGCATTGTTTGGTTCGTGTAAGCGGAAACTCTCACAAATCGCCTTACCAACAACCTATGACATTTTTGTTATAGTTTAACACGTAGAAATGAGTAAATTGTTACATCTAAATGTGAAGCTCAACAATAAGTTTGAATCGTAATTGATTTGTTTTTTGCTACGCCGTTCGTCGATTAGAATGCTTATTCATTAAAATTAAATTTTTCAATAAATGATGGTGTTAGGTAAAAGTTTTTAAACAAGCTTAATTTTTGATAAAATGAACTTTTTGTTAAACATAATTTTAAAGAGAGTACAAGTAGACAATTATTAACCAATGACGTATTATTAAGAGACAATAGATTTCTACTCCGTTATTGTTATAGTTATTATAAACTAGATTGAACATCTAATAACGAATAATATTTAATTTATTAAATTGAGCGATAAGGAAAATTGAACCGAATATTAATAGTTCACACGCTTTCCAATGTTCAGAATGAAAATAAAAACCGCAGATATCTGCTACATCAGTAGGTATTCCCTTAATTAAGGAACCAGGAAGCTTCCGCTGGGCAAGGTAAGTATCGCTCAGTATTCACTTTATCAAAAATCAGACATCAAAAGTCACCGGTACAATAAATTGGTCCGGAAATTTTTTAATATCAATCATTTCTGAACACACAAGGAAAATGAGATAGCAAACATTTCATTTATATTAGTCACTTGTTAATATTTTTTTAAGTAACTCAACGGCAAGTCAAGTTACAGCATATGCTGTTGTTTGAACGTAAGCGTTTCAAATGTGCTTGATCTTGCACAGCTTATTAACCTGTGTTATGGGATGGTATATTCTATGCCAAGTCGGGTTTTAATGCTTGGCGGAAGAATAACTCGCAATTAGGTGGTATTTTTCCAGGCCGATTCAACGGAAGTTCACTAAAACTTACATTACTGTCTATTGACATTGTATAATACCATGACATAGGGCTCAACTAATGCGACGATTAGTAGAAACTAACGACAGTTGCTAAGATGTCAGCTTCGGCGTCGCGGGTCGAGGTTTTTATATCTCTGGTTAATGTTTGTACTGTCAAAGTCAAAATCCTTAATTCAAAATTGGATTGGTTTACAATCACTTTTTGACACCTAATGATTCCACTACCTGTTCGGAAACCTGATTAGTTTAATTGGGCTTTTTTTTTCAAAAAACGCTACTCCTATTTAAATATAGAAATAGCTTGTATTATAAGAGCGTTTTACATACATAAATTTGACAAACATCCAGATCCGGAACAATTATTAGTAGTTCGTACAAATATTTGTCCCATGTGGGAATGGAATCCACGACCTGCGACGCCCAAGCCAATGCCTTAGCAACTGCTCCAAACGGATCATCAAGGCCAATGGACTATAGATAATTGCCCTGGATCTGGGCGTTTGTCCGTGTGGAATTAAGTAAGTATGTAAAACGCCCTTATACACAAGATATATCTTAAACTAGGGGCAAAAGAAAAACAATAAAATATGGTAATTTGACCCACTGATGGCTTTAGATAAACATTACCTACAAATTATTTTACACTTCACAGTAGCACTAGAGCTTGCAGCTTCCGCAAACTTTTATTACATTCCACTTTACCTTTTTATTCTTAAACTGCCTTTTCCGGATACCTATATATGAATATATTAAATACTTCAAAGGCATCGTTCGTGTTGTTTTAATACGATATATTTAAAGTTTAATAAAACTCATTAATTAATTACGTTCCATTGAATTTTGCGTAATGCTCACGTCCCTTTGTAAAAAAGAATGATCTAGAAATTTCATTGTAAGACAAGGCTTATCTTTTGTTAGCAAGAATGCTTATGAATCACACTTTGACCGTTCCAAGTAACACATTAGTTTTAAAACCGAGTGGTGTGTTAATCACTTAAAGAGTTTAAAACAATTGCGAATAGCGTGGGAACTCCAGAGTGTTATCGCTTTTCGAATTTTCGTTTGTAATCCAAGACAATGAACATTTACTATACGAACACCTTACTAATTGTAAAAGAAATTTCGTTTACAATTAGTAAGGTGCAAATAAAAGTTCCGTTTGTCATTTATAAATATTAATTGTTTTTTTTTTATTTAATTACGAAACTACAATTCCAATTACGAATTTTAGGAACCAGCTCGCGCTTATATTAAATGATTACGCTTATAACTTTATCAAATTAAATATGAGTGCTATATATAAATATCGCCAAATGTATTTTGTTAAAATAAAAAATAATAATAATAAAAACAATACAACAATTGTTTAGTATTTTCACTATTGTATTCTTAATAGATTACTATTATTTTTTAATTAAAACAATTGTTGAATGCATTTGTAACTTACGATTTAAAAAAAAAGTAGAGAAATAAATGAATTAGATTTCCTAACTTAAATTTTAAAAATATAGCAATAAGTTCAACACAATCACTTTCACAAAAGTAATAAACGAGATAAATTGGTTCTCAGGAAATAAATATAACAAAAAAATAATGCAAATTGAAAAAAAATTTTTTGAATGCATATTTAAATATTTCAAATTTACTTTTTCTACCTTGCTTTTTAAGTTAGCGTATTTATAAAGAAATATTAAAAAAAATAAAATCTTTAATGAATATCATATAATTCAGCCGAGCTTTAGATATATTTTTTAATTTAATTATTTTCATAATAGCAACGGAGATTTAAAAAATAGAAACATACATAAATTAGTTATACGAAAAATACGTTGCAGTCGTTATATATGGTTTCTTAACATTTTTACGATAAAAAACATTTTGTGGAAAATTTGAACTGATTATTTGAAAAGCGGTGCATAAATTATCGATGTCGGTTTTTAATTTGAAATGATATTTCATTTCTGAATTGATTAAGCAAAGTAAATAAAATAAACAATGTAAGCGTAATTGAAAAAAATATATACATAAACACAATCTGTAATGATATAATTACTAATCATAAAATTATAAATAAATTATTGAAATGAGTTTAGGTATAAATCATTTAAATTATTGTCTTAATTATCATCGCAACGATTTATTGATGTATTTCTATTTGTTTTCTTTTATCCAAAAGTAAAAAAGCGCGGTAAAATCAAAGTTTTTAAACGTTTATAACTTCATAAATTGATAAAAAAAAGACTTATTATAATTTGTAATAAATAAATGATAATATTATAATTTTTTTGTCTTACAAGAGATGTCTGGAATTTTTTTTACTTTAAAATAAAAAAATATTTTTCTTTCAATGAAAATTATGTACAATTCGAATAATTGTGTATCGTGTGATAG
>DWHO01005419.1:0-10328 GCA_018247575.1 Eurytides lysithous rurik | reverse complement strand
TTTTATTATATAATACTGTTATTTATATATATATATATATAACAGATTTTTCTATTATCTAAACTCAGGTAATGTTTAATCAGGTAATGTAAAACTGAAACTTGTTTTCGTAGCCCATGTAACACATTGAAATTTTGAAGTGGTCCTATAAATAGGCGCGGTGCGATGGGATAGGCGCTCAGTGGATGGAGTATCATTGTTACGCTCGAAGGGGCGAAAGCATCGCTTACATGCACGCACCACTGACCGCCGCCCCTAACGCCATCTCACCCGACTATAAATAAAAGCGACGACGGTGTACGTGCAAAATTGCATAAATATACTCAATATAGAACAATATGTAAAAGTGATCAGCAAAATTTAATTATTATGAAGTATATTTTTCAAATATTCAGTTCAATAAATCTTCTTTTAATTTTAACCTTTGGCAAAAAATTAAATTGTCTTCAATGATTATTGTCCTCAAGAACAACTATGAGATTTAAAGGTTAACATAAAAATATACAGAGAAGAAATATACTAAAACATTTACACCGAATATTTTTAAATAAATTTTATTTAGGTTTTTCTTTTTTACAGATGAGAGACATTTGAATGTTAGAATTACCATCACTTTATTATTGAATGAGAACGCCTAAAAGCAGCACATATCCATCCTTTTTTATTTCTATTTCTACTTCATTGCAACATTATAGGTGTTGCAATAAGGTATAAATCAATAACATTATTATTTTTAAATCAGCCGTACTTAAGCTAAAAATACTTTTTTTGATGCATTATTTATTAATGTTTCTAGATTATCCAATGTAATATGAAATCCGTAAATTTCTTTTATTCAAGTGTGTGTATTATTTATTTAAATACAAGAATGTCAAGTACTGTGCTAAATAAAAATGCTACAATATATATTTGAAATGTGTTTGTAATTTATGAACATCTAGATCTTAATTTTGTTTATTGATTATAATAATATAGATCTGTAGAAAACTCTTAACTCATCTTTAGAAAATTGCAATAATGAAACTTGTATTATCTATGATTCTGCAGGTTCGAAATTCTTTAATGACATTTAAATAAAATGCAATCATATGTATGGTACTTGATTATCAGGAATAGCAACCCAAATGCCCATGCAAAAGTCATATTGTCGTAGGACTATTTTAAAAAAGCAAAGTAACTGAGGTGGTAGCACTGTATTGCCAGTTATTCAACCACCAGCAGTAATGTGTAAGCATAATTATTGGGCATAGACATCTTGAATTTGACCAGATAGAGTTATAGATGCTAAAGAGCACAGTGCGGAGCTAACAGGAAAAAATAAAATCTAATTGTTAAAATGGAAAGGATTTCATTTTTCAGACATCACATAAAAATATCCAAAATTATTAAAACAGAAGTAGATTTTTAAAAATGAAAATCTAGATAGCTATATATGATAAGATGTTTGTTGTTCATTACACATTTCAGGTGAGTGACCACCGACATGGTAGGTACAATGTAGTAGTGTGTAGTGTAGGTACAATTTTTTTTAATTAAAGTTATGTTAAGTTTATATTGCAATAGTAAACATAACTTAAATTTTGAAACTTTTAATTTTTAATAGCTTTGCAAATTAATTTGAACTAGTTATGAAAAATGTATCCACCCTAAAGTAATAAGGGTATGGTCAACTAAAGTAGTCTATGACAGAAAAAACTATATTACAATATTTTTTGTTTAAAAAAATGGCTTCTGTAATAAACTTTTTCAGCATGATACAGTTCATTTGGTAAAACTACAATATTAAATTGTATTAACTTGCTATAAACAAATTTAAATTGTAATTAACTGCTTTATTTAATATTATTGCTTCCTTTATTATTTTCTTATTAATTTATCAAATAATATTTTAAAGAAGCTTTAAAGAAAAACTAACTTTCAGATATCTCATTTAAATTTTGTTTTATATTCTTGACTTCCTTTCATTTGTAATCAAAGGACAAACTTTAACTTTACATTATTAAATAAATGATCCAGATGAACCTATGGGAAAAACTAATGTTTCAAATGAATGTTTACCTTTTGTTTTATGGTAATCATAATTAAACCTAATAAAATGTTACATGTGATCTTTAAACATTACAAATTAATTGATTTTAAAAATTATTACATTTTTAAAACCTCTCATTTAAAACATTGTTTTAATTGGTTGAAGTTTTTGTCATTTTAGTATTATTAAGAGTACTACTATGCTATGGATTCTCATGGGAATAACTCATGAAATGTATACAAAAATTGGACCAATTATGACAGTTATAGTAATTTGGTTTCCTATTGTAACATCATTAGTCAGTAGTCCTGTGTTAATTCAACTTTAATGGTTTCTTTATTGCAAAATAATGTTATTGTTGTTTATAACTTATATTAAATGCCGAAAAACCGAGTAACGCAAAGAATAGTTTAGGAAGTCTGCTCTGAATGGTTTAATTCAAAAAGAATATTTGTCAAGAGGTAAATATTGAAACACTTACCATTTGGCCCATATTTGTCATGGTTCCTTTTTATTTGATCTGGAGTAAGGCCTTTATCTGGGTCTGTGCCAAAATATCCTAAGACTTCTTCCACGGATTTCGTGTGAGCGTCCTCCATGGTGGAATTTCTACGTTGCCGTCAGTTCTAAAATGTAAAAGAAAATTAAGGTTAGAAATGACAAGTCATCATTATTGACTTGAAGGCTTTGGAGGTTATGTTGGCGTTGTTTTTTTTTTTACGGCGTAGAACATTTTTACTATGATAATGACAACAAAATATAAATAATGTATAATCATTGGTTTAACCTTAATATTTTACAATCTATGCTTCAATTCAATTTTTAGAACATTATTATTAACATTAACATGTAACAGAACGATGACACATTTTGCGCAATACCTTCGATTAAAGTTTTAAAAATATAGGACAGGAACTCTGAATAACGAGCGATTTCCTTTTTGTACAATAAGCACTAAGCACTGGTCGACTTAACTATTGCACACTCACCAATATTTTTTATTTCATGAGAAGACAACTTCTCTAAATATTCACTTAAATCAAAAAGTCTCGACCTTATTTAATTCAATAAAGATAAAATTTTGTACTATGCTAATACTTTTTCTCGTAAATATCATAAACTACACGAACACGTATCTAATCCTACCGTCATTTTTTCCTAGACTGACGTTGAAAAAAAAGCGTTGATCATAGCGCCACCTATTACGAGAAGTACGAATCAGTAAAATCAAGCTAAAATCTTTTTATATTGTAACGAGTGTAGAAATAAAATATAAATAAAGCTTTGACCGTAAAATTCGTAGAATATAATTTTAAAGTAAACTACAAATGTACATTTATAATAGCATTACAGATATTATTTATGACCTAGAATAAATGTGGATCAATTCTATAGGTTGGATTTGTACCACGTGATATAATGCTATTTTAGTGCCATAGGCGCCTAGAAAGTGCGGTATTTTTAAAATTTAGAAACGACTATATAATTTTCTTCCCGTTATGTAACACTGCATCACTATTAATAATTATCACTATATTTTATAATACCGAATATAACACTGTATTCCACTTTGGATATTAGACCACTCACGTTTAAATTGTTATATGGATTTGAAATAAGGGACTTACTTATTACTTTTTTTTCGACAGCTGCGGGAAGGAAAGAAGAAATAAGAGTGACGCGGGAGATGTTTTCCCGCCGCGCCCCGAGTAGCGACTCCCGGGCAAAGAGCGACGATTTTAGAGCGGCGCGGGCGCGGCGGAGGGACATCGGCGGAGATTTCTTTAATTATTTTGGCAACAGCACCCGATGGCATAGCCGAGTCGCTTTCCAGGGTTGCATGTCGCGCAGCCGCCATCGTCGGCCGTCCTATGATGATCTTTTTATAGCGGGCGCTGCCCGGGTCGAGCTTGCAATACTACACAAATGTGCCAATTGTTTATATTACTGAAACAATTCCTTGTTACATGCCATTACGTAGGAGAAGTTTCCGTAATTTTTTTTATTTAAGTCCCGTAAATATTTTTGATTAATTACGAATCAATGATTAGAAACCGTTCTGGTTTTTTATATTGTACTTTGGTTGAACTGATGAACGAGCTTTATCTTATTTTTATATTGCAGTTTTAGTACACAGTGTCACTGTGTTTTATATTAACTCAATCAAAATAGTTAAAAATGACTGTATTACACCAATGAATTTTGTCGCATAGTTCTGGAATCATTTCCTTCCTATGTCCTAACCTTAAGTTTACAGCGTTCCTAAATAATATCGCATTTAGAATTCACCTAATAAAACAATTAGTTGTATAATTGCGTAGTTAACCTATTTAGAGTTGGAGACAAATGTCTAGTTTTTAAATATGTATTTAAGACATTCTCGAATGATTATCATCTCTTAAGGTATATTTGGAGCGCAGCCGACAGCTCGACATTGGAGATCGGTGCTGGCAAAGGTTGACTACGTTGTGGCACTGATCAATGTGACTGAATATTTTGTGTCACCCGTCAAAGATACTTGGAAGTGAATATATTTTTATTATATGAAAAATAGATCGAATTTATACAATGTATTTATTTTATAATTGAAAACAATAAACGATTATTTAGTCGTAGAGAAAATATGTATGAAAATAATCTCAAATCATCATCAAATTTTGAACAAAACAGTTTTAGAAAAGTTAATATATGACAAACTTTTTCCCATCCTTATTCATGGATGTAATTTTGTTAAAAGTTAGTAAACAGGTTAAAACTATTTAATCCATTATGTGACGATGTCGTGATTAGATAGTAAAAAAAAAACTATAGAAAGAAATAAAACGTAACACGTTATATTATTCAGTTTTATGAAATATATCACAATTTTTTCTTTTTTAGTTATTAGTGTATTGTATAAAACTTGCTTAACATGTGGCATAAAAAGTATGCAAATAATTTTATTTCTTTTATTTTAAATGTAAGACTATAAAACTACATGATAGTAACACATACCACTGACAGACAATCAACAACATAGAACACATGAACTAGCGGATAATGAAAGAAATTATTCAAAGTACTGCGAGTAGTTAAAAACTGTGCTGTGTTGTCTATTGTAATCCTGCCCGATAACCTTTTATTTTATGATCAACAGCTTAAAATGAAAAATAGCAGTTAAAATGTGTAATTTAATTTTTCAATCACGTGTCAATTTGTGACTTGATGAATTTTTGTACCAAAAAATTTAATTTTTTGTTATGACAATAGCTTTAACTTTTAGTGTAATTTTTTTATGGATTAGGAGGCAAACGAGCAATCGGCTCACACGAGCGATCACCGTCGTCCATAGACATTCACAGAATCAAATTTTATTCTTTTATCATGAGGGCTAAGGAATTGTCTAAAAGAATAATAAGGAAATAAAAAGGAATTGTTGAAACTAACTCTATTTTTTCGATTTGATTGCTCGTTATCCTAATGCTATTAGTTATTCCGATATTTGATAAATTTCGTCTTTTTTCTTGAACAATCCTAGGTCATTTCCAGGATTATTTGAGTCCTAAGATAGAAGTACCTTACGCACCCTCCTTTAAACATATGTATAAAACGTAAACGTATTATACTTTTTATTTCAACAACAAAAAAATAGCTTTAAACGTCGCTTAAAAACGATTATTTTTTTTAACACAAAGATAATCGAAACAAGTGGCCATCTAGTGGCATCTGCGCATTCTGAAAACATTAAGCGTTAGTTTTATGACAAACTCGAAAGTATATTTGTGCTAACGATTGCCCGGCGGCAACCGAAAAATGTCAGCCTTGTCTTGTAGCAAACAAATATATTTAGAGAGTGAAAATAGAAAATCACAGGGAAACAGCTGAATGCCAATGTTACCAGCTATTTCGGTAGCTGAAATAAAAACGGTAGTTGGAAAATCAAATGCTTTTCCTGCGTGACTCTAAAAGCGGCATATCGTAATGTAATTTATACTCAAGTCGTTTCAGAATGCTCCTTAGTCTGTGTAAATGTAAATTAGATCCTTTTATCTTCTTCTCATGTTTGAAAGATTGTAATAATTTTCATTTCTACGTTGTGAATTGATGTGGTTTTGTTCAATTATATAAAATGTTCTTCTATATTATTCAATATTGATTACGATAAATTGAAGTTTTCATTCTCGTTAATTCAAAAAAAAAACCAGTTTTAAAGTTTTTCAGTTCAAGTTTAGTTCTAAAATTTATAATAGTATACTGATTCGTAGTCATAAATGTCTGATCTCATCTGATTGTGTTAACTATGTTAATTGAGTTAAATACCATGTATATATAGTAGTTGGTTTTTGTTAATTAATTGCATTTTTTTAGTTATTTGGCTGTGCCTGTAGCCTGTGTCACTTTTTGCCGCACGAAACATATTTACCAAAATTTAATTCAAATTGTTGCACCTTTAGTGGAAGAAAACTAAATCAAGGCACATTTTCAAATGTATGTTATGTGTTAAGGATAAGAATATCAAAAAGTAATGTTGTATATGTAAGTGTGACTTCAGAATGAGAAATTCACCATGTGCTTGAGTGATATCTTAGTCCTTAATTAAAATCACTATTTTCTAAAATCAAGTCAAATGCAATGTGAACATTCCAAGAATAAAAAAGCAAAACAGGTTAATTGGTGAATCAGAACCGAGTTAGCAGCTATCATGAATTTGATACAGACATTTGTAGTAAAAGATTAGGTTTGATGGCATTAACGATCGATTAAAAAATACATTAGCCAGACTACGTACGAACTTGCGTTAGCGAGCTCATAATTTTTTACATTAGCTCGTTTTATATCTTAGATATTTATCGATTACAATTGTTTATTTGGAATCCCCGACATCTGTGCATGCATAACCTAATAACGATATTGTCTTAAGATTTTCTTGGAGCGATTTCTTTCAATTTTTTTTTGTTTTAACCTAGCTATTCTAGTCGTTAACAGGGATTGATGATGATATGTAACAAGACTTGAAAATACGAAGTATATTTATGTACAAATACTGTGGAGGATAAAACAAGCTTTTAAAATTCCTCGATAATGTAACGCGTCAATATACCGAGCCAGTGCGTACGCACGATGTAACTTCTATCATAGAATATATTCGTGAGGTGATTCGTCATCTAGAAATAAACAGGCGAAGGTAATAATCGAAATAGAATTATAGTACTTCGAGTGTGTCGTAACCATCTGGCAGGTTCAAAGTTGGCCGCCCGACTGGGGATTTAGCACTTACAGATCCAGTATCAAAGGCTAAGAGAAATTTTTGCACCTGAAATCTTAGGTATTTCAAATGTTGTTTGTTACATAAGTTTGGCAAATTGCACATTTCGTTGTACTTGAAATGTAATCATCTAACTTAACAAATCAGTCTGTAGCCTAAGAAGCATATTAAAAATATAGTACTATCTAATAATAGCTTTCATGGTTTAATATGAAATTTATATTCGGTTTCTTCTAATAAAATTTTAATGTCGAATCAAATCTATAATGTGTTTTTTTAAATTAGTTTTTTATAAAAACACAGCTAGCGTTTTTAAGTATTGGTTTATGGACGATGTTGTTATTTGACGGTGACTTATTTTTATGGCCGAAAGTAATATTAAGTGCAAAAAGCTGATTGCTGAAGCGTTGAGATAATTCACCAACGGTTTTATATTTGATTTTTTTTGAAAAAAAAAACACTTTAAACACGAGGAGCACATCTTGCCTACTCCGTATTTATCCTTTTTTTATTTAAATGACCTTTGGAGATAACTAATTTGCGTGATTTAACACATAATACTTTTTATCTCATAAAATTAACTTGTTATTATTGGGGAAATAACCATGCAAACCAAGTCGTGACAAAGAATATATATGTTCTAAAAGATTGCTGTCGGTCATCTCTAGGTTAAATCAAGGTCTCGAATATTTGGCTACCAATTTTTGCATATAAATTATCTTTCTTTTTCTTTTCTTTTTAAATTAGCGAATAGTTTTGTCAAGGTTAATTTAAATAAATGCTAGAAATTACCATCATGATATATTTATTGGATTTAGCTTAAGATTTTTCATGTTGGTGTCAATATTTCATAAAAACAAATTTAGTAGGATTATTCCATATTCTATTTTTAGCGACAAAGATGAAACATAGAGAGAGATACAACAAGTATATGTGATAAATCTAAATGTATAATTTGAGTTTTATGTTCCCGCTAAATATTTTGATTTCGAGACGGATAATAATAGTACAGGTGAGCTTCTTTGTTAGAATTTTCCTATATCAGATTTTGTTCGTTTCTAAGATAGTTAATGAGCGATCGAAATGTTAATTTATCTAAATGTATCTAAACAAGACAGAGTTTAAAAACAAAAGTTAATTTTGTTTATCAAGCTCATAAACTTGACTAATCGGTAAAATTACTAAACTACAGAAAAAAGCTAACTTCAATTTTAAAGCAACAGGATAGCCTTTGTAATTAAAAAGTATAGTTATTTGTTAAGAGTAAATACTTTATGTTATTTTTATCAAATATATGCACATCTCATATAAGGCAACATTGACGTGCAGTCATAGCTTTATCAGATTTCTAAAACATTTTTATGCGCGTGTATTTTCTAATCGCAATCGTATCGGTCGAACAATCGCACTAGGAGCATCCATTTATCGCCCAAATCCGGGGATCGCGTTTCCTTTGGGACGGGCAACACTGAACTGGCACAATATGCACAAACCACAGTCTTTTCGGGTATCACCATAACACATTCGAAACATGTAGACCAACTTACCGTATCACTTATCACTTGGTCCCAATCACTGGTTTAAATACATTAAAATATTAGTATTTTATTTAATTAATATACTATCGGGAGAGGTTAGTTTGTGCCATGAGGACAGCGTCGGAATTGCTGCGCGCCGGGCGTGGGTGCAGAGCGGCGCCCTCTTTTATAAGCTCCGTGGCGGGCAACGGGCCGGCTGCCAGGAGACGTCGCTACTAGCATATACGCATACTATACGCACATAATAATACGCACTCAATTACCTAATCCGACGCAACAGAGTTCAGAATTGCATGAAAATATCAATGGCAACGGCAAATTGACGTTGCGAATATCACTCCCGCTGACAACTCTTGATGTTAGCTTTAATTTAATAATTATTGCAAAGAAAATGCATATTATTTGCCGATACGGATACGGAAATGTAAAGGTGGTAGGCTGTACAAATTACACTTGGAGGTAGTTAATTTTCAAGGCGGCTTTCTACTTCCGGTTAGCGGAATAGCCAATGACCGTCGCAGATTAGGTGCACAATTCAGTATTTTCGCGATTTGTTACATTATTTAATGTGAAAAGATGATAGTCTAAAAACTTTTAGAGAAAACTTTATTGATTGAAAAAAAAAAACATCCTAATGCGTTTAGCGGCTACAAAGAGCTACGGCGTAGCAGGACATACAAATTGCAGTATTTTAAACTGACTTCCAACCATACGTTGGTGACTTGTAACGTAATATTTGTTTTATTAAGTCTTATAGATTATTAGTGAAATCTACAACATCTTTAACCTTAAATGGAATACTTCACTAATATGATAAATTAAATAGTGTATGTTTTGGTCATATAATTGGTCTTCTAGCCATACAGAAGCAGAGCGCACTGTTATGATTTTTTTAATTTACCTTCAGTATTAAAGTCTATAACTTCATCGATTTGTTATAAAATACAATAACATTAAAAACATACTATAAAAAATGTCTACTGTGTGATAATTACTATAAAAAATGTCTACTGTCAGTTGTATATACGAGGGGCGATCAATAAGTTATGACAATCGAGTATTTCTAGAACGCTCAAAAACCTAAATTATTATTTTTTGCTAGCTTATATATCCACTAGTTCAGCTTCAAAAAATTGTATAAATAGGACACCATTACCGGGAGATACATTTATTTGAATACGAACTGTCGAAAAGAAAACATCAAAATGGAGAAAAATGAAATAAGAGCTGTCATCCTGAAAATCTGAAAACCTGCCTGAAAAAAACATCTACCAAAGATATACACAGCGACTTAGAGGAAACATTGGAGGAGTCTGCTCCTCCATATTCCACAGTCGCACGTGGGGTAAAGGAATTCAAGTTGGGGAACCTCCACTGAAGATGAACATCGCGAAGGACGCCCATTCACGCCTCTTACTGGAGAAAACGTAAAACAAGTGGAAGATATCGTATTGGTCGATCGAAGGGTGACCATAAGGCATGTAGCTGAGGTCACAGGGATCTCATATGGCAGCCT
>DWHO01005418.1:0-10329 GCA_018247575.1 Eurytides lysithous rurik | reverse complement strand
TAGGCGATCCGATGAAGCTTTACACAGCCGCATAGGCTAAAAGCGTCAACGTCAGTTAAGATAAGATAAGATAAGAAAGAGTGTATAAATTTTTAATGTGTGATCATTTATATTTTATTTTTATTAGATTATTAATAGATATAGACTAATAACATAAATCTGAAATTGGTATTGTTATTTACTATGTGAAAGGGGGCGTTTGACTTGTTTTAGTGCAAAAAAGAGAGAGGGAGTACCTATGGTCTATACGTAAAAGATTTTGTATATAATGGCTCTCATTTAGGATTCCATAAAATAACTGTATGCACTGTTCACTTATTTTATCCCATAATTATCAACAATCAACTCCGCAGTAAAGATTTGACATGATCGGCACACGTTTTATTTGTCGTTATTTTTTACTAACGCCCGCAGTTAAATGTAATCAGGTAAGCAATTATTGTCAAATAATGAGCTAGCGGTATTCTGTTAAAAAAACTATACACTTCCTACTACGCAATTTAGTTGAGTTAATAAAACGTTTCTGATTTATGTTGACGAATTGGTCAGATGTATTTAAAAGAGCAATGAAAGCGGTCTACTTATAATAACGCAAACTCTTATAAAACTCATGGTTATTTCAAAGAAATCTTTTTAATAAGCCTTCTCGGTCAGCTTAAATCTAAGCAATTACAAAGATGTTATTATCAGATATCAATTTCATTCTTAACCTTTTTCATACAGATAATAAGCAGACGGACGGAATTTGTTTTACAGTATTTTATTTTTGCACGTAACTACTTCCTTGTTAAAAGCATAAGTATTTTATTTTCAATCCGAAATCGCACGTAATAAATCCATCTATTGATGTAAGTATGAAGGATTATAATGACATATTTGCAGATTCGTAAAAGAAAGTCTAAGTATATGGCCTACTCAATAGATGTTTGGCCAATTGTGAAATTGTACAGAGAAAATGATAAGCTAATTGATCATCCTTTATTAATAGGTTTTAAACATATACAGAGTTACTATAGCTGATTAGTTCTTGTTAATAAATGAGGAATATCACACAAGTCGAGGGCGTTGTAAGAGCTTTAATTTTGTTTATTTGGTCAGAGAGTAACGGCTTGTAAAGAATAAATTAACTGATTCCGTAAAAATAGCCGAATAAAGTAACTGATCCGTTAATTACCATTCATTTACAGATGTTTACAAGTGTTAATTGATAAAATCTGAAACTGATAGAATAAATGCGTGGGTCCTATGCCCCTAGTTGTTGTGGCCTTGTCGTCGTCATTCTATTGCGGATATTGAGGTTAATCGTTGATAAATGCACTTTTAATATTTTTTCCTAAACTCGAAATCGATTAGATTGTGAACGCTTCAGGAAGTAATACGCAAACAGTTAAGGTTCATATTCATTTAAAAGTTAAAGGTCGCACTACTTCCTATTGTATGTAAAATGAGAATAATGTTAGCGTGATTTGCATATTTTTTTTGCGATCGTTTACTTCAATGTCCCTTGTTTGAGTCTATGAGAAAAATGCTTAAAATTTTTAGTAGCTTTGTGCATTTCTAAACGGTACAAGTTTCAACAAATCAAATTGTACAGTCCGTAGCGATTACAGCCAGAACAGACTAGAAATTGCATTTTATAACAGATCAATAGTCTCAATTGAATAAAGTGCCTTAGTTAACAAACCTGGACCTTTGTTCTCTCTAAGTGTGCTTAAATGCCCTCTTATCATCCTCGCCACTTGACGTAACCTTGGCATTGCTTTAATAAACGATAGTTTAATACGTAAAACTTTTCTAACGACACACATTTCCTAATCTTCATTGAAAATGCTGCTTAGATTCAATGAAGTCAAATTGTACTAGAATGTTACGTTTTGGACTTGAAAACACAAACACAAGAAAATTACCTGAATATTTTAATGCATAAAAGATTTTGGTTTTCTTTTTGAGAAGAGCACGTTTAATCTAACCGTAAAGAAATAAATTGTATTCTGAAACAAGATAAATATAATAACGCCGGCGATAAACAGGGCCGAGGCCGCCCCGGAGTGGATCATTGTAACAGCAAAAAGATCTTACTACGTAAAATACTTATAAATCTGGAGGTTTGTTTGTTTTAATCGATCAGTCCTGCTTTCGCGCAGCAACTGTTTAATAGGATTTGATACAGTATATAGAACAGAGAGTTGTATATGGATAATTTATATTTAAAAAAAAACGGAAAGAACGATCTAAAATTCACTTAACCATTTCAGGTGAGTGAAACCGTGGATAAAACCTGTTAAAGAAAAATAATTTTACTTACAAAACACGAAATACTCGTTACACTTTAAAAAATAATCGATTTGAAATGTTTTCCTCTATGACGATTACGTGTTAAAATATTAACAACTACAGACATTGAATGTTTTAAACAATTATAAATAATGTTGTATTACAGTTAATTTACATTTTTAAATTCTAAGTCACAACATATTGTTTCGATTGTCCGCAAAGATCGAAGGACCAATAATTACTACGTCGCAATAAAGCAAGAAAACGCATGCGAAAGAAACGTTACTTGCATACATGTTATTACACAATAATATCTGGTAATCCGACCTCGCCTACCTACGAGCACCACAAAACCGCATTGTATACACTACCCGCGCTTCGGGGTAGCTATCATCAGAGTATGCTACTGTTTAGTTATGAGTTGAAGTTCCAATAATACCAAGACCCAGGCAATCCAATAGCAGAGTCAAACAACATTTTTCAAACCAACAGGCGCAGTTAGAACGCCCAGGGAAAAACCACGAAAAACGGGCGAAAGATTTATCAACTGTACTTTCATAGTAAGAGTGAGAGTGTGGAGGTGCGGTTGCTCGGGCTCATTTACGTTGTAAAAGAAAATTTATTAATATACTTTAATGGAGAATGTGTGCTCATTACGGAGATATGACATTTATATTTAACCAGCCAGCGGTGTTAATTTTTTTTAATAATATTTCGATTAAGGCCTTCATTGGCAGTCAATGAGACAGAAATGGAATAGTCAAAAACACTTAAGCGTGCATCCATCTTTTGTTCAGCCGTGATACTTTCCCGGTCGAACTGGTATAATCATATGACAGCTGAGGCCGTTGCTTTCTACCGCGGTAAAATCGCTAATAAACAAACAACCCGGTCTTGTACAGACGCCTTAGCCTTGAAAACAATTATTTAAGAGCAATTACTTTGCAAAATTAATACGGACGATTTAATTACACTTGTAGTATATTTGTATGAGCAGATTCCTCAATACTATTGTCACCTGTTCAGTTCTTAAAATCCAAATATTACAAAAAAATCAGAGTATCAAAACCAACAGGTCATGAATGTTGTAGATAAAAGTTTTACTTATAGACAATATATCCGTACCCTCATCCTTGGTGATTTATAAAACATATCTAGATATATATATATAGATCTGATATAGTACCTTTTTATCAAGGTCTAGGCTGGATATTTCATTTATAAAGAATATTAATCTCAATGAAAATTTTAATTAAAATTGTGCTCTAAAATATTCATTTAAAACTATTTCACAAGACAAACGTTATTCAAATATATGTCACATAAAACTTTGTATATAAAACGTAAGAAGAATGGTACATACACATACAGCGATTTAAATGAATATGAAATAAATCTGTGTTGTGTGATTAATTACAAACAGGACGCTGTCTTTCCTATTAGCTTTTTCTTATCATTTTGATAAATAATTATAAAACTGTCCATTTAAGTAATGTATGCATAAAATGACACAATAAATTGTCTTAAAATAAAATTGATAACACTGTTATCTCTAGGTTCATTAGCCACTTGTAAGGAAAGAACACCTTAGTGGCCTTATGGCCCTAGCTTAATTTAATAGCTAGTCTAGCTTAATTAAGTTATTACACTATACTAGCTTAAATGAGATATTAATTTGGTGTTCCCTTTTTAGCTATTTGTTTTATGACTGCGCTTTTCTTATGTAGTTCAGGGTGAACGGAGAGGGAATGTGTTATTGACTATAAAGAAATACAATCGCATCGTTCTTTGATCTACTATGGTTTAATACTTAATCCCTTTCCTGGATAACATATCATATAGACAGTTTTTGTGTGTAAAATTTAAATTCCAAATAATTTCGTATAAATTGCTCAAAAATATATGCTGGTTATCAACGAACGGTTTTTTTAGCTATCCAAATATTAATGTTTACAAGGACTTTGAAGTTAAGTTTCGGTTACGTTATCCTTGCGCGGCTGATGACACAGAAAATGCACATAATGCGTATTTTCACTTAAAGAAATTAAAGATAAACCTGTTTTTATATTTCTATAATAATATTGAAAACAGAAGGAAACCGATATGTCACAGTTAAAAGCAAGTCTTCCAGATCACCTTTTTTACATGCCAAAGATACTCAAATATGTGATATTTATATACACATGAATAAGCAGTTCATAAAAATAAATTTCTGTAATTTAATTGAAAATAATTTTCTACTTAGGTAAACTGAACAACATAATTAGATTATGATTAAAATTTTAAAGCGATGTAGGTTACTTTTCATTTAGAAAAAATTAATAGAAATAATAAAACAAAATCAAATGACTTATCGCTTAATAATTACAGTATTTTCAGTTTTACAGTACTTAATAGTACAGTATGAATATACGTTCGATTCTGTAAGTACCAAAAAAATGTATGAACACGGAATTTGCTTACCATTGCCTGAAAATTGAATAGATGCATAGAACTAACATACTGCATTCAAAAGCAGGTCGCCTGTCGTTCAATAGAATTCAATGCAATCATTGTATTGGTAACAACACGTCTCCCTACGTTCTTTTGCAGGGAGTAGTGTAACCACAATCACTTAAGTGATGTTTATTTATATTTAAATTTAAATTCGATATGAATTCTTTTAACTGTTCCATTTTTCATAATCTTATAACAAGTACAACAAATCATTACCTTAATGCAATAATCATTTCTTTCTTTATATTTAAATCAATTCACCTTTTTAGAAGTAATATTGATTTAATGTATTATATTCATATTTCTTCAAACGATATCGTTAAAACTCTGAAAACCATTCGAAATATTATTTAGTGTATGTATATATAATAATAGTAACAGGGACGAAGATCATTGGAGAATTATTTTCGAGTACTTTAATTTCTGAAGTTAATTCCAACGTCAAATTTTAGTCAAGTTGCTTTAAGAACATAAAATTAATAATTGTATTTTGTTATAGAAGTAGAAAAATATTTTACCCCTAATAAACGTATTGTGTGTACTGTGTTCATATATGTATATCAGAAGTCTTTCAAATACAATAAAATAAAACATTTATTATTTTTACACGTTACACGTTAGTTCATATCATTGTTATTGTTATCATTGAGAGATCAATAGCAGAAAAGTTAGTTTCAAGGAATCGAAGTATCCAATAAAATTATTAATCCCATGAAGGACAGTTTTCGTATTGGCAACATCATGGCTTCAATAACTATAGCCCTAGCTCCTCACACGTAAATCGATGACGTCCGTCTGTTGAACTCTGCAATTGGCTGAATTACGCGATAAATGCTCGACTAGTACCAATTCCTACAAACCCACGATGGTTATTGACATTGAATCTAGGGACGATATTATTTTCGCCTTTCATCATAGCATATTATGACGGAAAACATCCGGTTCCCGTCGCGTTCAATTGAGGAGATGAGTTGTTATTTATTTATTTTCATACAGACGAACCGTCGCTGTCAATTGAGATGCGATCGAGACTTCGACTTATTTTGACGCTTCACACACACTGAACACGTGCGTTGCGTCATCCGACTTATATATATACAAATACTTACTTCTTAATCATTTTTATCGAATTTTTACTCTCGTCTATTAATACGATTCAATAAACGGTAGGACTCTTGTATAGCCCGTCCGTGGTATCCTTGCATTGTCAGTCATTCTACCAAGGAGTAATGTGTAAGCACTGCTGTGATCTGGTTTGAAGGCCACTATGTATATTGCTTGACACAGGAATATAATTATACTTAATTCTTTGGATGAGGCGCGCAGCGCAGGGCCAAGGTAATGTGTATCCCTGTCTTGTTATGGCCGGGCCTGGTTGTTTACCATCAGGCGCATGTCTTGCACGTGTCGTCAAATTATCTCTTAAAAACAATTTAAGTCACACTGTTTCAAAAGAAAACACTACTGTTTGGGTTAACCAGACAACTCTCCTCAACCTCCAAAAACTCTGTTATTATTATTGACCTTTTCAACTTGTTCCTTTAATTAAATGTCTACGTCATTAACTGATTTAATTTTTGTCGATTCATCACAGTTGTAGTTTCTTTGCCACATCTAAAATCGTTTTAATAAAATTGTTACTTGAAATTAAATATGTTGATTTTATCGAGTTTTGTATAAAAATCGTGTGAAAATCTGCTTGTTGAAGAAATAATTAATTTAAAAAAAATCCTTCTATAATGTATGATGTGCACAGTGGTCAAACAACGGCTTTTAAGCGCAGGCGCCAATCATACACTGCCGGCCAAAAGTGTTAGACCAACGTTCAAAATAGGAAAATGAAATAAAACTTAAAACAGCAAGAGGTAAGACGAGATAGTGCCATAGTGTCGTTTCACCTTATAAAAAATACATATCGCCATAAAAAAAAAAAAACTTATACATGATTTTAATATATTTTAGCGTAATTTATCACGTAAAATGCACCAAAAGAGTGAGCAATTATTATATTACGCTCAAAATATAAGGCGTGTAACAACTCACGCCAACAACGACCTTTTCCGCTTGGAGCTAATCGTAATCATTTCATGCGACAAGGTTGGCCGACCCTGGCCGAAGCAATGTCGCCAAAAAGCGTAGAGCAAAGGTAAGGGCGACGCGTGCGTGTAAAATATTGCACCATTTATATAAGCCAATTTTTCTTTTTTAAAAATGTTTTAATAAACCCAATTTCTCTTGCCTTACGTTACGCATCGCAATTTTATTTTAATAATTACCTATAAAAATTGCGTACGGGTGAAATAGGCTCATGTTTAGTAAGATCGCGTTATATTTATCCTTTCAATTTTTTAGGATAAAATTTAGCCTACGTCACTTGCCATCCCAAAATCTATATCCATGCTAAAATAATGTTGATCTGCAGTTCCGAGGCTGCGTTTGGGTTGAATTAACTTTTTTTAAAAAAAATTTTTCGCAGTATGACTTTTAATATTAATAATTAAAAGTCATACTGCGAAAAAAAAATAACAGCTTTCATTTATCAACTTGTTTTAACATTTTAATTATATAAAAAAACTGTCAGATGAACTTTATTTTAAAGTCTGTTTCTTTATAGTTTATTGTTACGACACACTGACACTTCGTAAAATTGTCGTCGCTTCAAGTCTGCGTTGAATATAAATAATATATAAATCAGCGTTCTTGAGGAAATAAATCGAAATCGAATTAAGCTGCTTAGCTTAAATGATTCATCACCGTTAAATTATGTAAAAGTATATAGAAGAATAACATATATGTCAGTATAACGGCAATTGCAACAGTATGTGTATTAAATTATGATCGTAAGATTAAAAATTAAATATACTCTTTATTAAGCATCTATCAAATACAAGCAATCCCTATGAATGTTTCAAACCGCCATAACCTAAATAAAGGCAAACCGTAGCTGCTTACGATGAACATGTTCGAAGGTTATAAATTATAACATTAAAAAAACACTTACGATAATTGATAATTTAGATGCGATAAAATAGAAAGACGTGTGAAGTCACAAATATAAAATTTGCAATTGCCTAAACTTTACAAAATATTTAACCGGAAATATTTAATGTGTCATAAACAACATTGCGTCGAGCTTAACTACCGCCCCCGAAAGATAAGATTTTTCTGTGTCCTGCTTAAATAACCTGTCACTTCTGTCGCTCACTCATCCACCGAGTGCGAATGTAAATTAACCTAATATTTGCAAAAAAAATGTTTTCTCACAAACACGCTTTGTTAGTTTCATCATTTTTTCCTGTCATAAAATCAAGCTGTCAAGATTAACCAAGACAGAGTTAAACAAAGTTTTAAAATTTCATTGTCATAAGTATTTTAAATTACCATAAAATATAAAGGTTTAAAAGACCTTGTGGTAAATTTGCGTTTTGTGTCTTTTACCTTTTAATTTATTAATATTACCTTTCATAAGCTGTGGTATAGAAATTCTCAATCACTTTCTAGTTTGGCTTGATGCAAATGCAATTATATGACCTCACTAGAAAATTGTACAAAAGATTTTTTAATCTTTTGTACAATGTTCTAGTTACTTAATTTTAATAATTTCTAAAAGTGAAATAAATTTTAAAATTAATTAATGTGTTTTATGATACACCATGTGTCATGTGTACACACAATACTGAACTTTTCATAAAATAACACTGTTATTATAATTCCTACATCTTTGTAAATAAGCGTTTCAGTATAAACTGAAGTATTTCTCTCAACCCATGACTAGTAACAAAAAAACTTATTTACATTAACATTGACACAAAATACCATTGCCTTTTTTTCCGATCTTATAGGAAAGAAGTTGGACCAAAAAAGTGTGAGAGAGTGGCAAGGATATTGTATATTGCATAAAAATAAAGAAATTCCAAGAAATCTAAAACCTAGTAGATTGTTTAGATCCCCTGTCTGTGCATTATAATTTCAAATAGTAACATTTTGTATTGTATTTTATCTAAAAAGACGTTTCGTTATGTTCAGGCCCGGCGACATGGACAGAAAAGTTTCCTGAAGCGCGCGGCGCACGACAGAGCCCCGTAGACATAGACACGTCGCGTGCGAGCAGTGGTGGCAGCGCCCCACCTTTGACCTGGCGCTACTCCGTCAACCACACCCGCTCCGTCGTCAATCCGGGCTATTGCTGGCGAGTCGATGAGAACGGATATGACTCGGGTAATTGTTGTTTAATTTAATTTAACCCAAGAAAAGTCAAATCGAGTCACAGAGTAAATCATTTTATCACCTACTCTGTTCTCTATGTTCGGTGACATATTTATAAGAAAAACACTTAATCTATGATCCTATAGTTTTGTCTTTTATTTTAAAAAGGCGTAAGTTTACCAACTGCGGCCCAAATAAACGACGATTTACGAAAATAAAAACTAATTTATGTTTGATGCCTATATAAACTGTCTTCATTTATAGTGGAAGTATAAATTGTTAATTATAATTCTAACAGAATGTAGAAATATTTTGTTCATTAACCCTAGACCGTAAACAAAAAACCTTCGTAGTGGTTATAGATTGAGGTTATAAATCACAGAAATTTTCATGATATATAACAGGTGGACAATCGTGCAGGTGGAAACTGCACTTGACGCTGCTACACGAACAGCAATTTGAAAATGAACTGATGATGGTATTCGTTCTTTGAAATACTAACATATCTATCTGAGTAAATATACTGTTTAATAGTTTAATGCTGTAAATGCAACATAAATGAAATAACATAAGGGTGCATTAACATATCATCTTGTTATTTGAGAGAATAGACGTTACTTATTGGAATATACAACTTCAGATAAAATTGAAGTAATACAGATGAAGTTGCAGTTAATTAAAAAAAAAATTAACAACATAAGACTTTGATAGAACGACGAGGGCATTACAATATTAATAAAAAGTGAGTGCAGACCGAAAACTTGGAGGCAGGAAAATACGCAACTAATCATGCGTCAATGGACTTAGGCATTTAACGCGCATGCTTGTATTAAATAATCTCAAAAGTAACTCTCACGGTTAATACCTAAAGTTATGCACGTGACATTTGACTTTGACTCTGAGATAGCGTCGCTGTTTTTAGATGCAACTGTATCCAATGCTATAAGTTGTCGTACGATGCAGCGACATATTCATGGAACGTTCGACATTACAGAGCTCCGCGGAGGCCCACTGGGTGCAGATGTGTACAAACTTCAACAGTGGCACTGCCACTGGGGCGCGGTGAATGGAGAAGGCTCAGAGCACACTGTCGACGGACGCGCATTCTCCGGTGAACTACATCTTGTCCACTGGAACACATCAAAATATAACAGCTTCGGGGAAGCAGCCGGACAACCCGATGGTCTGGCTGTCCTTGGAGTATTACTGATGGTAAAATTAATTTATAATGTCGAATACACGTCTTAAATTAGGAAAAAACAAAACAAAGTCGCTTTTAGTTTATAATCTGTTCGCTTATGACCTTTTTTTGTTTTTTCGCAAAGAAGAAAATATTCGCGAACTATTATATGT